>BQNB010084857.1:0-28634 GCA_026074375.1 Tanacetum coccineum
CGTATCCTTGTAAATACTGTTTTGGGACGATTGAGATTCATGGTAGTGTTTATTTCATGAAAGAATGGAGAAGTAAAGTAAAGTCAATACCCCCCATATGTTTGTTTAATGATCTCCATGTTATTTTTATCCATCTCAAATTGGGTCATTAGTTAGATTCTAAATATCAAGCATGTAAAAGCTCAAGTGTAAGGGTACGTACTGTAAACCCCATGTGATGTATTATGTTATTCAAAAAAACAAAAAACAAAAATATAGAAAAGAAAAAGAAAGAGATTGATGTAGAGTTGTGTAGATTTTGTAGATCTTTGTCTGAGTCTTGGCTTAGCAACCAAACCAGCGTGTATTCGTGTAAATAATTAGCTAACCATTCCACTCCAAATTCACCCAAAGCCACCCAAATGTATCTCATCTGTTTCCGTTTCCAGTATATGTTATCTTACACCTACACCACACAACCTTTAAAAGACCTTTTAGATAGTAATGAATTATGCTTGCACCTAGCAGTGGAGGTTTAATCTTTTACCAAGCCTATGGTAATTTATATGCTATGACAAGTAATGAGTGTTGATTTTCTATTTCTCCCTTATATTATAATTTATTATACACCCGAGTGAAAGAGAGAATCCCAAACACTTATGTGAGGTGCTAGTATATACTTTCCGTGCTTTTATTTACGAGGTCTAGAAGGTTGTGTTATAAAATACTTTTAAAGAGTGGGTAAAATGACTCATCATATTGTTATTGTCTAGGTAGAAAAGCCTATTTGCTTAAGGACAAGCAAATCCTAAGTAGGGGTATTTGATGAGGTGTCATTGTTACATGATATCATTTCATCACCAAACATAAAAATAAGAAAAAGATTTTAGAGAGAGAAAGAACTAGAGAGAGATAAAAAAAGAAAAAATAGTTACTTGCACTGTGAGAGAAAAAGAGAAGCAACACCCTATCCACACTTGGAGAAGGCTTTATATAGTTACTAAGTTGAGGACTATCTTTGTAGGGGCTTGGTGTTGGGCCGGTACTTAAATACAAAATGGGCTTGAGTTGACAACTAGGCCTAACTAGCTTAAATAAATTCCGGTAAACTACGTTTTTACTTATACAAGGCTAGGAATATTAATGACTTCACTTTAATAAATTTACACTCGGCTAACAATCTTCCCCCTATGGGGTGGTATTCAATTCATGGATCCTTCTTGTGACGTCTTGAGTCTTGGAGCCTTGTATTCTTGAATTCCTTTTGACAAGTTCCATTTGCATGATTGTGATCTTGATCTTGATCTTTATTGGATATTCTTTGACAAAAATACTGATATGTAGTCTTTGGCTTGATTTTGTCTTGACTATTGAGATTCAAATCTTTATCTTGAATCTTTATGCCGTCATGCGATCTTGTGGTCTCCTACCTTTCATGCTCAGATCTTGAAATGCTTGTAACAAATCTCCTCAACATTTTCTTTTAACATGATTACCTTGTACCACAAAATGTTCTTATGAGAAGTGCTTATTCATCAGAGATTGCGGAACGACTTTGATAGTTTAGCTTTCATCATTGTATTAATCTTTGTTGGATTGAGGATTCGAGGTCTTGAATTTGACTCGTATAGTCTAGATGCTGGCTACCGTCAGAAAAAAGAATGCATGTATAGGTCTAGAGATATATACATTTATATGGACGAAGTGTCTTTGTCTTCGTTTCGAATACGGTTATGCTATATCCACGGTTACCGTAATCAGTATAAATACTGCTTGTGATCAGGTAGAATTCAAAAGAATCTCCTTGACAGGGTTTCGCAGCTGCACTAGCCGTTCTCGTTACCGGAGCGTCTCAAAGCAGACAACACGGTAAGATTGAATCAGATAGTTACTATCTTTTCTGATTAGTCGTCACAATCATTTTACTGGAAAACAAGTTTGCTTCATTTGAATCGCACCATGTTTTCTTTCCAGTTGACATACAGTTTAGATTCATATAGAATCTCGCAAGTCACTACCAAAGAGCTTGTTGATGTTGGGCTCAAGAAGGTTTTCCATCTTCACCGTGAATACTAAGTGTATCACTCTGGATGTTCTAGCATTATCACAAGGATAATGCGTAGGACTTATTGATACCAAATGTTGTATAATGTCTGTACGACATTTTGTATATTGGAATTTTGTGTCCTATGAGATTTTGGATGATCTCGTGGGCTCTTGACCTCTAAAGTGCACATATTGTTATTGGTTAATCTGGAGGCTGGGAGCGACTGCCACCTTTTCAATATCAACGATCTCGAAATGAGAAAGCCGATAGAAACGTGTTGATCTCCGTGAGAAATGAAACATAAATCTTTTGAGAGATTTTGAGTGGCTAGGGAGGGTTGTGCATTGCATCACTGGGTCCATGATGACTTGACTTCAATTTCAGATATATCTATGTGTATTACCAGATAGATTACGCATGGACCCGGTTTTTTGCCTAAGGTTGTATGGTGGGATTTCTTTCTTTTCACCTTTATCCTTACAATTCTTTTCATTCTTCACCCCTTCAGTGCTTTACCGAGAATTCATGACTAGTATGTTGGGTTTGTTCAAGCACTAGCTCAATTCAGTCGGCACTTTTCCCTGTCATTCTCACTTTACTCTTTTTTTCCTATCTAACCTAGGAATTCTACTCTATCTATTGGAGTTGTTCCTGGGATAGATCCCTCGGTTCTGGCATGGGATCATGAACGAATATACTAACCTTAACCGCCTTATAAATCTTGAGGAATAAAGTTGGTCGGTCTTTGAGATATGCATGAAAGGATCCATAAAACCATTTGTAAAAAATCAATCAACATTGTTGAGAAATCATTTGAGACAACATTGAGTGTTTCCAGAGTTACCAAAGCTCCCCTACATATGTACCATATTATGAAAGAGTTAGCACATGGAGTCTTGGCGATCGCACTTATAGATTGAAGATGTATTCATTATTAATCCGTCCCCCCCTCCCCGTATTGATCACATTTTAATCACTATTCTCCCCCTCAAAAATTGCATATGTGTTTACAATTTTTGACAATTAGTGAATTAAAACAAGTTAATGTCTGAAATTCACATGAGCCTAACTAAGTTCTGGGGTAGACAGGAGTGTTTGTTACAATGAATCATACTATGATACTCCCCCTCAATTAAGAATAGATTGAACTTGGTGATAGTGGGAGTTTGTTGGCTCACAATTTTTGAAAGAATTTGAAATTTTCTTTTTAGAATATACTTGAAAAAATTTTGTCAACAGGAAAATATGAGAGATATTCTTACTTACCATCATTTTCTTAGTACTTCTCTTGAGCATTCAAACTTTCGAATTTTTTTATGATTTTGCTCAAGACTCGAGAAGATATGATAACTTTCTCGTTGTTCTAGGCATAATTGGACATAAATGAACATTTTCCTTTCTTTGGAGACGTGTCCTAAGCTGACATTTATGTAGAAGTCGTTAGAGTAAAAGTGAAAGGACAGGTTTTGAAAGATTTAAAACTCTCGCTCGAACTTCATTTATCTCAACCCGTGTTAATATAATTCAACATTCTAGGTGCGCAAATGTTATCGATTGTCGACGAGACATTGTCGGCAAGAAGATTATTTTTTGTATTTTTGAAAAATTCTAATTTTGTATTTGTTTTTCAAGGTTTTATATTTTTTGTATTTTTTTTCGGTTTTATATGTTTTGTTATTTTCATTTTTGCACATATTTATAAATCAAAAATAAGAGGAAAGATAAAAATTATTTACAAGTCAAAGTTTCCATCTGCGGAGATAGTTGTTGCTAGAGATGAGTAGAGAGTAGATGAAGTTGAATCTTGTTGTTGTTGACGTTTATCGAATTTACATCAGCAGTAGTAACATCGAAAGCTTTGAAACAACTTGAGTTTCTCCATTTGATTAATTCGTCGAACAGAATGACCGAATAGACTTTCAACTCTCACATCGACGTCTTGATCTATCTAATCTTCTGAAGTGAAAAACAAGAAGATTTCTCTTCTTTTTAAGGTTAAAAGCGCATGAAGAGTACTTCACTTTTTTGTGAAGGAACGGAGTTGCAATCTGACATTATTGATTTACAAGCATTGACTTTGAGCTAACAAACTTTGAATGTTTTGATACTACTCCAAGGAACCGAAAGATTTATATTTTCGTTGTTTAAGGATAAAACGCAACTGACACGTACATTTTACCTTTTATTTGAAGATGGCGTTGATATTGTCATTTAATAGCAAACCATTGCTGAAAGCTCTAAGTGTCATTCATTTGTCTCCATGAGATGCCTTTGTCCTTTGGATTTATACTCAGAAAGCTGTGGAATTAGCAAAAGTATCAAATCCAAATTTTGACAACCAGTCATAGGAGAAAGTTGAACTTCGGATAACCCGTTTTCTGATCGGTTCTGGGGTTAGTAGTTAGTTAAATGCATTATCACTTTAGGAAGTCAATTGACTCTTCAGATTCACTAGACGTGATTATTTTTCTTTAAGGTCATAAAAGTCTTCTAGTTGCTGACCACCTAAGGCAAGATTCTAGGTTTACTAGGTTTAGGTACATGCAAATTTTCTTTAGACCCTACATTCTTTGGTTTCCAGACCTGAGCTTATGTTTCTTTTGATTTTCACTTTTTGAAACATTAGCACTTTAGTTTTTCTTTCTAGATTTCATGTCATTCACATACTGAAGCACACAATCATCATGATTAGCGGTAATTAGACATTGCTTACATGTAGCACAAATAACCTCAGATTTTTCATTTCGAATAGCAAGCTTAATGTTATTACATTCAGAGACGTTATATGGTTCGGGATAGTGAGAAGTGTAAACTCCTATGAGTTTTTTTCTATTTTCTCTAACTTATTTCGAGATGGCAAAACCACTCTTAGGGACTTATAAAGGACCTTATCTCTTTGGATTGTTCCTAAGGCTTTGTCTTCTGGTCCTAGTAGTGCTTCTAATGTCTTTAGGAGAGAAACCATTTGTTTTGGAATTTACATCGTTCTTAGTGATGACATGAGGTTGTGAAACAATGATTGGTTTTGTCCTAACGCTTGTTTTTACATGTTTGTTAGGCACAAAGTTGTCTACCCTAGTAGCTTTAAAAGGATTGATCCTAAAGATTCTAGAGCAATACTTCTTTCATTAGTTCAACAACAATTGATTCTCGAGAGGAGAACGAGTTTGAAGTGACTGTTTTGACAAAGCATCTTCAACCAACCTTGGGAAAAAGCGTTTGTGTTATGTAAGGAGTTACGCATACAATTTGGGTCTAGAAGAATAAGGTGTTTTTCTCACATGATGATTTGCAATCGAAGCAAAGCATAATTTATAACATAATTGTTATCAAATTATCTTTAAATTCGAATATCAAATGGGTTTCTACCCATACATAGATCGATGATGATGTTTTTCTTTCAGATGATTGATCATAGAACGATCTAGACGACTTAGTTTGTTACGAAAGAAAGATTCTGAGATGTATAGTTTTGATTCGAGTCTTGTTAAGGTGTGATGTGGTTGGAGTGGACGATGAGGTGAGACAAAGGGATTTAGGATTAGTCTTGGATTTGTGATGTTGTTGGATGTTGATGTTGTATTGAGGCAGATGGGCGTTGAATGTTGTTGGTTTGGTTTTTTTTCGAGTCTGTTATTTTTTTCATTTCTGATCTATTCTTTCGTTAAACTTAGACTCAAAGTGACTCATTAAGGTTGACCCGGTCAACTCGGTAAATACCGAATTGACCCGGTTGGGTTGTTCCATGTTAGATCGGTTCTAGAAACAACTCGTTCGGTTGGTTGTCAATTTAACTCGTTCAGTTGTCACGTCTTGAACTAGATCGGCTTTTGTTGTTTTTGACTAGTTCGGTCGTAGTTGAGAATCAACTCGTTCGGTTCCTCTGTTGAAAAACTGGTTCGGTTCTTGCTGAGTAAACTAGTTCGGTCCTCAAATGTGTGGCTCGTTCGGTCTTCAAAGAAACAACTAGATCGGTGGACTTAAATATTAACTGGTTCGGTTGCTTTCAAAGATATACTCGATCGGTTCCCATAGAATTTGTAACTTGTTCGGTTCACAATGAAATCAAAACACCTTGTACGCACCATCTTGCAAACACGCCGACACTCAGTCTTAGATGATGTTTCTTCGTCCTTGTGACAGTCGTACCACAACAGAGATGAACAAAAAAAATGGATACAATAAAAACAAACAAAGGTATAAAAAATAAAAATAAGAAACAGTTATAAAACAGTTTAATAGTAAAACTGTTATAACACTGTTACAAGAAAAAAAACAAATTCGTGCCACAGTAAAACAAAATAAGAACCAAGAAAAAAAACTTAACAAAAAATGATACTGTTATAACACAGAAACAGTTGACAAAAATTGAGTGTTTTCATCTTCCTATTTCGTGAGGTGTTTGGTTGTGTACTTGTAATAGATCAAATAAATGCTTAACGAAAAAATCTTTAGGAATACATTTTCATAAACTTCTTGAAAGATTCACGGAAACTATGATCCGGTGGTCTTGGTGAGTCAAACCACATGATAGCCATTTTAGTGAGAGAAAGTAGTGAGATGGAAGATGGACTTGTGATTAAATGAAAAATGGATGAAGGATACAAATGACTCAACAATGCCAAAATGACTCAACCCCTCTATGGAAGCCATAGAGGGGTATATATAGCCCATACGCCTTTAAACTATACATAGTTGCCTATTCTAGTCCTCGCGTATGTGACTATGATAAACTATGGTAATTCTGTAATGTCGTCACGTAAAAGTGAATTCCTAACAATCTTCCCCCACGGGACGATATACAGAATTACTTACAATAATTTCCTAACAAGTACATAATGATTAAGAACAAGAACTTCCATGAAGCTTCATATGCTGATGACGTCTTCTGTGGTGTTTGACTTCAAGTCTGCACTCCAACATGAATCATCTTTGTAGTACTTTGTAGGAGAAATACTGTAATAGGCACGAACTAAGTAACCCATACACTTCTGGTTAAGGAGAAGCTTCTGAATTAGCTTCCCCCTAATTCGTGCCGCATATTCTTGATTTAGAAGCTTTAAAAGCTTCCCCCCAAACTAGCAATCCTCTCTTGAGCAGTTTTAAAGCTTTCTTACAAGCTTAGATTACTTAAGTGCATAGCGGAATTGGTAGGATACCACATCGAATATTACTGCTCCTTTAAAGAATAAATCTTAGTGATTGAAACGTATTGGGGTAAGCATTAACTGGATCAGCAACGTATCTTCTCACACTTGAATAATTCTTCTCTCACCGCTTCCCCCTGGAAAATCAAAAAATGCATATAAAAGTTCTCAAGGTATCACTTCCCCCATTTGTCTGAAGAAATGCACCCAAAAGCCATAGTTTAAAGCGCTGATATTCTCTGCGGTTAGGACATTTGTCTTCCCGGCATGGCCTAACTTTAAAAAATTCAAGAAAGATGCTCCATGTCAAGCTTTCAAGAACAAGAAGGGCAAAGGCTCAAGGGTGAATCTTCTCCTTCCCCTTGCTGGTTTTGACATGTCAGAATCAGCAACACCTTGGACGCGCATTTACTTGAGTACTTGTGTGAGGAAATACATTACTCAGATCTAACCCGTGAGACATTGCTGATCAAATTCTACTCATAACTTCCTCTCTGCTATCATTTACAACCAATTTTGTAGGAGCTGATTTGAAGTAACCACAGATGAAGTAGAACCAGAATAATACCAAAACTTGAAACTAAAGTAGAAATTTTCCCCGTTCTTGTGACTTAAGCTTGCGCAAATGTTGGAAGAATGGTGGAAGAGAATTTATGCTCCAAGCAAATCACTAAGTACTCCATACCCCACCAAAGTATGATACCACATCACCTCTTGAGCTATTATCCCAACGTCATAGCGTGTGACACTAGAGTACTACAACGTAACTCTTTAAGTGATAGTTAACCAGTCATCAACCATCCACCCCTTGACTGCTGGAAACTAGATAAACCAAGTAATCACTTAAATTAAGCTCGAGCAAGTTATCATTGAAAGTCATGCATCCAGCCAACCCCGACTTCAAGATAAAATAAGAACACGCCTTCGAAAAATGCCACTTCAATCTCAAATAAGTGATACCCGATTCAACTTCGTGATCACTTGTCATCGTAATCCAAATCTTTAGCCGTTTTGACGTTTTAGTGAATCTTATTCGGATCGTTTTTAGTGTTATGCATCGTGTTTGTTGTGTTTTTAGTTATCAATTAACGTTCACGGGATTTTACAATTCTATGACTTAAACCGTAAAAAGAAATGACTTTTACGGGATTTTACTAAATCAAGAAAAAACCATGAATAAAAAATGTTGTTGGTGAAATCGTTGTTGAACTTGAAGTACGTGAGCTTTTGTTGGCGATTTGTGAGCTTAAAACGATGAACGGTGCACAAACGATTCACTTTAAATGACTAACGGGCTGTTTTCAAAGAAGAAGGACTAACGGTGTAAATTTGTTGCAACAAAGAGGGTTATTAAACAACTAAAGGACGAGGGAATAAGTAGTTATGAAGTCCAGGGGCTTAAGTTGTCAAAATCGAATTCTTATTAAATAAATAAACACGTTTTCCCTCTGTTATTAGTTCTTCTCCATTTGAAATTGTAAAATAATGCACGATTCTAATTTTGTGATCTTTTGAACTCGATCGATTATCGTCGGTAAAATCCGAATATACCACGTTGATCGAAACGATGTCACGAACACGATGATATAAGTCTTATGTCCCGTCGTTTACCGACACTCGAAACCGAAAAACCGAAAACTATTTAAAAACATGAAGAAACTAGTTCGATTGCAAAGGGACTTTTACTCGATCGGTTCCATGAATTGATTAACTAGTTCGGTTATTTGAGAACGTCTCGTTCGGTTCTACTTGTAAATTTCACTCGTTCGGTGATTTGAAAATTTTAACTGGATCGGCTGAAGAAGAAACAAACTCGTTCGGTGGCCTTTACAAAAAATTGGTTCGGTTGCTGAAGGGTTAAACTCGTTCGACTCAATTAAAGAAACACTCGTTCGGTCTGTGATGGAAATCACTCAATCGGCTTCAAAAGGAGAGTGACTCGTTCGGTTTGTCGTTGAAAGAGCACTCGTTCGGTTTCACTCGATCGGTTCAAGCAATACATCAAACACCTTGACCGTACCTATATGTTCTCTTTGTTTCAGACGTGTTTGTTCTTGTATCGTGCCACAAATCGAAAACACAAATGAGCTCAACCCAATGAAATAAAGAATGACTATTTTGTAGTTTTAAAAATTTTGATTTGTTTGATTTGTAAAAGACAAAGAAAAAATGTATTCATAAACGGCAAGTTGTTTCTCCTAAATGACAAGAAAAGAGTTTTACTTTGAAAACAAATCCACCTTTAAAAACTTTGACAAAAGTAAAAAAATAAACCGTATGAATATAAGCTCAAATAACCACAACGAAACACTAAAGCCACACAATGAAAAAACTAAAGGAACCAAGATAGAACCATGGCTCTTGATACCAATTGAAAGATTCACGAAAACTATGATCCGGTGGTCTTGGTGAGTCAAACCACATGATAGCCATTTTAGTGAGAGAAAGTAGTGAGATGGAAGATGGACTTGTGATTAAATGAAAAATGGATGAAGGATACAAATGACTCAACAATGCCAAAATGACTCAACCCCTCTATGGAAGCCATAGAGGGGTATATATAGCCCATACGCCTTTAAACTATACATAGTTGCCTATTCTAGTCCTCGCGTATGAGACTATGATAAACTATGGTAATTCTGTAATGTCGTCACGTAAAAGTGAATTCCCAACACTTCTAAAGGCTACTTGAGGATAAGTAGGATTCAAGTGGGGGGATATTTGATGACATCAAATAACGTCTATTTTATAGCATCATTTATCCCGTCTTTATTACTCGTTTTACATTCTTTTATATAAGAATTGATACTTAATTGATTATATTTATTATTTGCAGTAAATATCGAGTATATGGTGAAAGTTGGTGAAAAGACACGCATTATGGAGCATAAACGAAGAGTTCAAGAAAGTCTACTGATTATGACAACCTATATGGCGTATCATTCTAAAAGTATACGCCGTATCCTAAACTTTGACGAACTTAAAGACCATTGCCTGACTTTGAAGAATACGCGTATCCACATAAACGATACGCCGTATATAATACTTTGGTCAACAAAGAAGAACAAGCTTGTTTTACCCAATCCGCCGTATCTATCAAGAAGATACGGCGTATTCGTGCCCTAACTTCATATGCATTAGTGGCTATAGTTTAGTGGTTATGTATAAAATGGAGCTAAAATGGAGACTTTGTAAGCTAACGGTATAAAGACATGAGAAGTGACAAGAATTAAAATAAAATATCGAAGAGTGAAAGATTTTGTTGATCCCTTCTTGACAGATCTTACTTAGATTGTTAAAGCTTAGTTATATTGGATAGATCCAAGACAACTATAGTAGAAACTAAGATTGAGAATATTCAAAAACTATACGGAATCAGTTTGCAAACCAGGAAGAACAATGAAACGAAAAAAAAGATCTTTAACTAAACATTCAATATAAGTCCACAAGATGGCAAAGTTACAAGATGGCGAAGAGATTATGCTTGGTTGATGATCTCAAGATGCTCAAGATCAAAGTGTCGGTCACTTCCAAGTTGTAACAGTCTTAGCTCGTAGTTTATGTAATGATTATATTAGTAATCTAGTCAGGCCCAAGACCCATGGGAAGCCCATCATAACCCATGGGCCGGCCTATAGGACCTATATAAGCCCCTCTCCTAGCCTTGGAGAGGGTTGGTTGTTGGGTTGTTCCATTTTTCCATATTCCATTTTATACAATTCATTAATTTTCCATCCAATCTCTCTTTAACATCACAACCCACATCTCACTCTTGTTCTTGGTTTGATAATAAGATTACTAGTATTCTATAATTAACTACTTAGAAATTTATTCTAGAAGTACTAACATATACTACCAGTACTAACTTTTGTACTAGTAGTAGTAACTACTTAGTATATTTTCCGTCTTCATATCTGAGCAGTCTTAACTTCTACTAGCAGCAATAACTTTATACTAACAGTACTAATTATACTAACAGTAGTAACTTTTATACTACCAGTACTAACTACTTAGCATAATTTTCATTAGTATTACCAGCAGCACTAAGTTATGCTTGACAACACTAATATATACCTGAGCAGTAGTAACTCTAAGAATCATCTTGAAGTCTTTTAAACCCAACAATCCTCCCCTAAACTTGATGTTCATCTTCTGAATCTTCAAGTTTCATTAAAAGTCTTCACCATCACCAGGAGGATGCATTCAAACACTTCATTGACCCTTTTCCTGCTTTGTCATGAGCTTGAGTAGTTGATAACACATCTCATTCCAACGATCAGCTTGAAGCTTCTTGTTCAGCATGTTTGAGATTGTTATTGGTGTAAGGGGATATCTTTTCTCAACCAACATAAAGATGTGTAGATTTCTAAACCTTACAAAGTGCACTCCACAGTTATCAAACAGCTTCTAAACAGTCACTTTGTACCCTTGTAGATTTCTCCATACTTTACTTTTTATGTCAGGTTTAAACATTACTTTCAAATCACCCCATAACACTCTTTCATAATCCTCCTCTGGCCTTGTATTCCCATGTTTAGCTTTAACTAACTTCCAGAGGGTCTCCAAGTCTTCTCTATCAATACCCTGAAGCATCTTTATCATTGATGAATACCTTTTTGAGCTTCCATCAGCTCTTATGAGTTAAGAATGTCTAATCTTTCCTTCTTTAACAATCTTGTATTCAACTATCACTGGAGGCTTAGTAGCTAGAGGTATAGCATCAATTGCTACCTCATCATCTTTAACTATCTTAATATGCCTTTTCATCTCTGCCTCCTCTTGATCATCTTTTTCAACTTCTACATGCTCATCTATCTTCTGCTTCTTTGACATATCAGATTCAAGTTCATCCCCTGCTCTTTTAGAGCTTTCCTCTGTTCTTGTCTCACTGCCTTTCACTACTTCTGAATTCATGTCCACAAAAGTATTTACTCTTTTCATTTCCTTATCAAACAACTTTTGGATTTCATCATAGCTTTTGCTCTTCAACTGACTATGTTTGTATCCAGCCATATTCTTCAAATAGGTGGACATTTGATTTCTCTTTTGAGCTTTGGTAGGTGGCTTTCTTCTTATCTCTTCAGCTCTAAGCTTTGCAAAGTGTTTCTTTCTTCTGTTCATGAGCTCTACAAACAATCTTGATCTTTCTTCTTTAATGGCACTTCTGGCTCCACCATTTTTCTTTTGCCTTTGTCTTTTACTTGTGGAAGTTGTGATTGTGAAGAAGAAAATGTTTTTGTAGATGCAGGTACTTGTTCTTCCTGATCATGAAATATAATTCCCTTAGCCCTTGGTCTAACAGATAAAACTGTTGTAGTAGCAGTTGTAACAAGCTTGGGTTTTGCAGTTTTGATCTCAATCAAAGTTTGAGCAAGTGTCAATTCATCTAGAATTTCAACACTGGCACTGGCAGTAGTAACTACTTCAACAGCACTAACTGGAATTGAATTTGTAGTTGTAGCAACACTAACTACAGGCTCTCCAACCACCTTTTCAAACTCAATTTCCTACCCTTCTAACACACCTGTATCAAACATCAGGTTGTCATCATTCATCTCTTGAGTCTCATTCACCAAAGTCACTTCTGCATCAACATTAATTTCCTGCTCTTCCAACACACCTGTATCAAACATCAGGTTGTCATCATTTATCTCTTGAGTCTCATTCACCAAAGTTACTTCTGCATCAGCATCAAGATCTTCAATTTTCCTCACCTGTTTAGATGCATCCTCTTGAGCACCCAAACTGGCATCAATAGAGGATTCTACCCTGCTAGAGGAACCAACCTTTCTTAACCTTCTTAGCCCTGAAGTTCTTGACTTCCTTCTCTTTTCCAACTGCTTGACTCTCTTCTTTAAACTAGTAATCTCATTTGCTTGATCAGTCTTGGCTTTCTCCAAATCAAGGACATTTTCTTGTAGGATGGTACATAAATTCATCAATTCAGAAAGTTGTAGACTATCCTCACGACTTTAAGGTGGATCATAGGAAGGGGATAGATACATGAGCCTCATCAGTAACAGGCTCTGTAGGAGCACTGTCCTTCTTTTGTTTTCTTCTTGATTTTTTATTTTGAGGTTTTAAGAATGATGGTTGAGTGATAATGGGTGTGGAATGAGAATCAATAGGAGTAGCTGAATCTGTACCCATGTCTTCTATAGCTTGAACCATCATTATGGAGAATAGAGGTCTAACCCTTCCAGAAAAACCCTTGCCTGGTCTCTTCATATTGGCAAACACCTTTTTGGTGTGGGAAGGTGGAACATAAACCCCTTTATGCTTAGACATTCCCTCTACTTGTTTGCCCTGGAAGACTTCCACAAATCTTGGGTACATGAGAAATTTTACCCCACTATCCAAGTTCTTCACCATATTGTCAAAAATGCAAAAATCTTCTTTGTATGGGAAGGTGTAACATAAATCCCTTTATGTTTGGACATTCCTTCAACTTGTTTGTCCAGGAACACTTGCACAAACCTTGGATACATAAGAAATTTAACCCCACCCTCCAAGTTCTTCATCATATTATCAAAAATGTACTTGGAAAAGTTAAATTTTTAGTTTGTAGCAAGACAGATGATAGTAGATGCCATAGTGCTACTGAATTCATTCCAAGTTGTAGACTTAGCACTAAGGCATTGCAAAATTGTATGGATAAGAAATTTCCATTGGGATGAAAAATAAGCTTTATAGAATGTAAGATTTTATGTAAGATTTTTCATTATCACACATGCAGTGTTGTTGTTCAAAAATTACATCATTTGGCAGACATTCAGTCCCTTCAGCATCTTCTAACATAAGATCACTTCTTACACTCTTCTCAGTGATGATCACCTTCTTCTTATCTACTAGGGCTTGTATCTGACGTTCCCCATTAACTGTCTTAGCCTTAGCAGTTGCCCAGAACTGTTTAATGCATGATTCATATACTGTAGGATTAACCGTTAACGCATATTTGATAGAACTTGCATTCAGAAAATCAATAATGCCTTCAAACCCATTACTTTCTTTGGGTTTCTCCAAAAACGCAACCAAATTGTGAGTTTCAGCAAACTTTGGGGTCGACATTGTGATGGGTTTTGATGATTAAAGATGAAATTGAGTTAGGGTTTATGATTAGAGAGTATAGCAAAGTGTAAAATCAAACAAATGAGTGATTGAAACCCTTAATCGAAGTATTTATGAAATTACCCTCAATAGCATTAACTTAAGCCTAACAGTATTAACTAACCCAACAGTAGTAAGTTATGCCTGGCAGCATTAACTAATACTGGCAGTAGTAAGTTTATGCGTAGCAGCATTAACTTTGAGTCACCAGTATTAACTTTAATTTCATTCCAAAAAGCATTTCCATCATCAATTTTGATTCTCACAAGCTCTCTCTTTCTGTTTTTAATCTCACAATATCTCTCATTTCTTTTTCTCACCAATTCACTCTATCTGTTTTTATATCACACAGCTCTCTTTCTGTTTTTTAGCTCACTATATCTCTCAATTCTTTTAGCTCACAAAGTCACTCTTTCTATTTTTGTTAAGCTAAATCAAGAGCCCTTTCAGGCAGTTTTGTACAAAGTTCTATCAATTCCTTTAGTTTCATGTTGTCCTCCCTACTTCCAAGTGTGTTGACTCTTGAGAGAGGTAGATCATTGGACTATTTAGATGCAGCCTCAAACCTAATTTGAGCTTCTGCACCCCCCAATATGGTATCTTGGCACCTGGGACCACTATCTGAACCAGTTCCCTAAGGAAAAGATTTATTAAGTGTTGCCATGAATTGGGTCCTATTTATGTTACCACTGTCCTACTCTGCTTCTAAGCTAGAAGCAGCAGTGGCAGCCCTTTCCATTCTGTCTTCCCACTCCTTAATGACAGTCTCATCTGATACAAAGGGAATAGGTCCACTAGACTGAGATATCTCAGTGGCCCTTTTGGCTTTCCTAGGTTTTTGAGTCTTTTTGGGTTAAGATAATGATGGAACAGTGATTGGTTCAAGATTAGATAGTGAAGCAGTTGTGGATGTGTGTTGGGGTTCAGTGGGATTTCCTGACCCTTCACCCACTTCTGCTTGTAGTTATGCAGCATTTCATTTCATTACAAGCATCCTTTGTGTATAATCAGCTTCATAGTAACACAAATATAACTCCCCCAATCAATTACTTCAGAGTTAAGCATTTCAATACGTGCATCAGATAAGAAATTTGCCTAACATCAAATGCCTTTGTAAGTAAATCTGCAACATTGTGATAGTGTGAATCTCTGATCACTTAAATTAATATTTCTAATATGAATACACTGATGAAGTGATGTCTAATTTCAATGTGCTTAGTCTTTGAATGAAACACTGGATTCTTAACTATGCAGATTGTGCTTTCATTGTCAATGAAAATCTTGGTTTTCATAAAGTTGTATCCATAATCAAGCAATTGATTTTGGATCCATAACACCTATCCACAGCAATTAGCAGCAGCAACATATTCTGCTTCAGTAGTGGAGTTGGCAACTATAGTCTGCTTTTTACATTGCCAGGAAATCAACCTTTTTTCAAGAAATTGACAACCTCCTGTTGTGGATTTCCTGTCTAGCTAAGCACAGCATAAATCCTAATCAGAAAAAGCCTCAAAGTCAAATGGTTGAATCTCTAGGGGATACAAAAAGGCCCAATTTAGGATGACCTTTTAAGTATCTAAAGATTCTCTTCACAGCATAAAGATGTAAAGTCTTTGGTGTAACTTGGAACCTTGCACAAGCACAAACAGCAAACATTATGTCAGGTCTAGAAGCTATTAGGTACATCAATGATCCAATCATTGATCTGTATAAAAGAATATCCACATCTGCAGCTTCTTCATCCTTGACTAATGCTTTGTTAGTCTCCATGGGAGTGCTTATTGTCTTCACAATGGCAAAATCAAACTTCTTCAAAATATCAGCCACATATTTGTCTTGGCTAATGAAGATTCCATCATCTTTCTATTTTACCTGCAACCCTAAAAAGAAAGTAAGCTCCCCCATAGAACTCATCTGGAATCTCTTGTGCATCATCTATTCAAACTCAGTATATAAAGACTTTTTAGTATACCTAAAGATGATGTCATCTACATACACCTGCACTAACAGAATATCACCTTTGTCCTTTTTGATAAACAAAGTCTTGTCAATAGTCCCTCTTCTAAATCTATTTTCTAATAAATAGGTAGATGAGGTCTCATGTAGGTTCCCGTAATTCACACAAACATGTATAGATCTAAAGAGATCTGGAGAGAGAAAGTTAGAGAGAGAGAATAGTTGAGAGAGAAACTAGAAAACACACTTAAGAGTGTGTGTAAAATGACTAGTTGCTTACCTCTTCCAAAGTTGGAAGAGGTATTTATTTATAAGTTATGTACAATACACGGGATTGTACCAGGTTCAATACCGAAAGTCAACGTTTACTATTAACTACGAGCTATATTGAACAGTAAAATACATGGGGTGACGAGTTATTTTTTCCTAAATATCTAACAATCTCCCAATAGGGATGTCCACCCCTGGAAAATTACTAAAACTTAGAGCTCTTCAATCTTCAGATTGATCTTATGTATAGGCTCGTAGAAGTTTGATTTCATTATATCCATATCTTGTGGAATCTGAAGGAAGTGAATTTTAGACTTTTAGGCTTTAGCTTGACATTGTAGGTGACTCTTTGAGCTTCTTGGAGATTCATACTCCAATCATAATCTTAATCATTATCATGTGATCTTTTGCCATCTTGTGAAATTTGGTCATTCTGAATGATATGCTCACACTTTTCTTGATCTGAATAGCTTGAAATATTCAGAGTTGGAAGCTTTAATAACAGATATTTGAGCTTTATGATATATTCGGAATGAGTGTTTGAGAATGAGCACGCGGATATGAACTTGATTTTTGTGGGAACACGGTATCCTCATCTCATTCTTTAAATGTTCCTGTAATAAAACAGTTAGCAATTAAGGAGAATATTGTTTGTAAAAAACACAATCACGATGGCACGATACCTTTACAAAAGAGTTTTATAAAACCCATCGAAAGTTTTTATTTGTTTTCCAAAGTCAATAACCGTCAATTCGTATTACTGGAACAAGTTTTGATTTCAGTAGAACTCGAACCGTTGTTGTTTCCAGTTTTCACAGTATGAAGCCATTAAGGATCTCACAAGTCACTACCAATGAGCTTGTTTGGAAAGTTGATCAAGCAGGATTTCCATCTTTCCCTTGTGAATTACTTACGTATCACTCAGATGTTCTGGCAATAATTCACAGGGGGAATGCGCGTAGGACTCTTATGATAAAAAACTTGTAATAACAGTGTGTGAATAACATGTAAATTGGAATTGTCCCCCCCCCCCCTAACGAGATTTAATTGATGTCTCTTGGCTTAGACTCGAAAGTGCGCTTTGATATTAGTGATTCGGAGGCTGGAGATGGACTGCCCTCCTTTTCCAATAACGACTTACTCGGAATGAGTGAGAACAATTGTTTGCATTTTAGTCTCCGTGACATTGAGACAAGTTTTTTCAAGATGAAACTCGAGGCTAGGAAGGGGTGTGCATTGCATCACTGGGTCCCATGATGTCGTATTTCAATGTCATCATCATTTTTAGTGATTTTGACAGCATATGTATTGACCCGGTTTCTCATAAGTGTTGGAGAGGCTTCTTTCTTTACACCCTTTATCCCGTATAATTCTTTTCAATTCTTCAACCCCATGTAGGGCCTTACCAAGATATCATGAATAGAACCTTGTAGGGTTTATTCAAAGTTACTAGCTCTCATCTCGGTTCGGCACTATTCCTTTTATCACATTTACTCCTTTTTATCATACCTAAGGACTTTTTCACTAACTAGTGGATTGTCCCTGGGTAGATCCCTCTGGTTCTGGCAGGATCATGGAACGACTGTGTGTACCTAACCTTACCATCCTTATAACTTCGATAACAGTAAATACATGGTCAGTCTTTTGGTACAGTTTACCTTGCCATAAAATCACTGTTGAAAAACTCAATCAGGTACTTGTGATATTACTATCAAAGTGTTTAGTACACGATTGTTTTTGCTTTTTAGAAACGCTCCCCCTCAACATGTGCATCGGTATTCGAAACTGTTTAGCACATGTTGGTGGAGTATACACTTGAGAAATATGATCACATTACATATTTTAATCACATTTTCTCCCCTTATCAAAAATTTCAAATCATTTGACATTTTGGATATCAATTGATTTAAATATGTTATAAAAAAATTGGGAGAAAAGTGTGCCAATTATTCACAAGCCATGTTTGGAACATATTAATGCTCCCCCTCAATCGTTGAGGGATATATAAGATAGTGTCGAGTACAGTAATTTGAAAGATTTTGAATTTTCTAAGAAATTCTTGAAAATTTGTACTCAATTACTATTTATATTAGCCTATAATTAAGTCTACACTACACATTTATATATTCACAAGATTATGTATGAGACAGGACCTGAAAATGTTCAAACCGAAAATGACATAGTCATTTTGTCCATGTAAGCAGTCTGTAGTCCGTCTCGATACTCTCCTTTTGGAAGTTGTCTTAGCTTCCCCTTGAATCAGCAATCCTTTCTTGAGTAGATTCAAAGCCTTCTTGCAATTCGCATTAAGAAGACTTGAAGTCTGACGCCCAAATCTTTGAAGTACGCAATTAATTCGAAACCGCAACACCAAAGTCAATTAAGTCCCGGATGTCTAAATTTCTCTTAACATGATAGTGATGATATAAATTGAAACACCAAAGTCAACTAAGTCCCGGATATCTCAATTATTCCCTCTCAGTAGACGAACTGATAACACCTAAGACAACTAAGTCCCAAATGTACACTTTTCTTTCTATCGGATACTGACTAACTAGAGGAATTATCATACTTATCATACCAATATGTACCTCTTTGATCAAATATTTCTACTCCTTTAAAAACACGCTTGGTGATTGACTGTTAAAGGAAGCATTAATTGAATCAGTAACCAATCTTCTCACGCTCTAATCAATCTTCTGTCAACACATTTCCCTGGTATCTCAACTGATGCATACCATAAATGACAAGATATCTCTTCTCCTATGTGGTTGGAATAGCGCACCGGAAAGTAACACGATAAAACACTGATTTTCTCTGCGGATAAGACATTTGTCTTCCCGGAATGGCCTACAATTAAATAAGGCTATGGATTCTATCACGTGTAGTTGTTGTACCTTTCAGTGTATTTACTCCTTCCCCTTGATGTTTTCGATACCTCAGAATCAGAAAAATCTTATATGCACACATGCTTGAGATCGTGTTCGCAGAATCGCATAAACTTAAATCTATCCCGTGAGAATCAGTTTCAAGGCTTTTTAAACTACGCAAGAATTTCCAAACATTCCTAAGTCTTTTTACAAACTATGACGCGTTGGCAATATTAGTCGTATGTAGTTTAAAGCTTGAATTCACTAAGTCTTCAATTGCAAATAAGTCCCTAAAGTTTGAAGCAAATGACATCTAAGGCACATGTAGTTAATATGAATTAACTCCCTTTAAATTGTTATCTGTCATTATCAAAAACTTCAACTGTTTAATCCTTGACTTATTTTGAAAGACCGTTTAAAAGATTATTTGGCACTTTCTCCCCCTCAAATAATGACCCGTAGTCATTGTTTGAGTGGTCGAATTATCTTTGAAAATCTTTTCGTGATTACTGAAAATATTGATTCATTGTGAAGACAACTTTTTCCCAATTGAAATAAGATTTCTCTTATTTTGACAAATAAATGCACTGAAACGTACACTTATTCTTATGATGCATGGATATGAAATAATCCATGCCCGGGAAAAATTAATTACCCGTTGTCAGGAACAGCTGTCTTTTCGACGACATGCGTTCCTCAGATTGAAAAGCGGGTTGCAGTCAGAAATAACTGCAAGCCATTGTCATGAGCTCAAAACTTTGAATGTTTTGTTAGAGTAGCTCAATACCGAAAAGACTTCTCTTTTCGTTGCTAAGGAAAAATGCACTGAGACGTGTATTTTCCTTTACGATGAGGCCCGGGTTATGCACAGAAATGTACATAAGCCATTCTAAGGAAAAATGTTCCTGAGCATAGCCTTTAGCTACAAGTATTGCTTTGTTGCGAATAACAGTCTGAACTTCATCCTTTTTTTTGTTCTTCCATAACCACTTTAGCTTTATCACTGTCTTGCCAAATGGTTTGTCGATGAGTTCCCAGACTTGTGGTCTGTCGAACTAATGAAGTTCATCCTGTATTGCTTCGATCCATGCAGAATCAGCCATTGCCTCCTTACTGTTCTTTGGTTCTTCTATACTCACTATGAGCGCGAACATACACATGGCTGACTTGAGAATCATAGTACAACAGTATTTTGTTGTAGTTGAAGCCATAAACTTTAAGCTGTGTCCTCATCCACATTACTTGTGCACAACTTGCAGATAACGCTACGTACTGTGCCTCTGTTAAAGATATTGCAGTGCAATATTGTTTCTTTGACATCTTGCTTACAAGATTGTTCACCCTGGGGGGGGGTGTGTGAGTGTTTAGTGGTGTTGTTGTTGTTTCTTTGACATCTTGCTTACAAGTTTGTCACCTAGGAACTGTATCCCTCCAGAAGTGCTTTTGCGAGTATCAATGCATTCGACATGCTTAATGATTGCATTTTTAATACACTTGTAAAATATACTATAATATAATAATAATTCAAAGAGCAATTAAGAAAATTCCCTAAAGAAAATTCACTCTCAAAAAATATATATAATACGTATATTTAACCGGGAAGAATGATCACCCGGGTCGTTTCCCCAACGACTAGTGCAATTGAAACCTCGTTTAAGTTTGTATTATGATTTGAATGAGAACAAAGATGTTTTGATGATCTATAGCACGAATAAAATGAACAATTAAAAAACAATTAAGCACTTAAAAAGGTAAACGGGAAACAAATAAAACGCGACAATTTAACAAGTAAATCAAAATTAAGTCCTAAAAATGCAAACTAGATTCCTAAACCTAAATTAAGATTAAAGAAATTTTTAAGAAAAAGAAAAATATTTTTTTGATTATTTTTGAATTTTTTATTAATTAAAAACTATTTTAATCTAATTAAATCTTTAAAAACAATAAAAATAGAAAATAATTGAAATTATATTTTTTCTAGATAAAACAAAGTAAAAGAAAATTTTAGAAAAAGGAATCACTATTTTTGACTTTTTAGATTTTAAGATATGAATTTTCTAAAATTTAAACTAATTAAAAGCTTAAAAATAATAAAAATGCTAAAAATATAAACCCTAAAAATTTTATAAAAATTATACTAGAAAACGAAAAAGTGCAGAAATTTATGAAAAATAAAAGCCCTAATTTTTACTTTTTTATTAAACTTTAATTAAACTAATTAAAAACTAAACCTAATTATTTAATTAAAATTATTAAACTAACAAAGAAACTTAACTAAGGACTAACTATGCAAGGACTAAAGGTCTAACAGTGCAAACAAAAGAACAAACGGGTGATTAACCGTGTTAACTAACAAATGAGAAAGTTACAAAACCTACCCTGAGGCCTAACCCGATCACACAACTAGTCCTATTTTAAGCTTAAAATTAAGATGGATTTAAAAGTGGCTTATTATTAAAAACTTATAAAAGCAAACTTATAGAACAAGTGGTGATGATCAACTTTAATGAAAGCACAATAAGCTGAAAGCCAAAGATAAGCTCAAAAAGAGCTTATCTTTAAGCTGTTTACAGAAAGTGAGGATTTCCCCTTGGTTTTACTTAAAAGCTTGTAAAAAGCTCAATTTAAGCTCAATTTGAAAAAGAAAAGGTGATTTAGCAAGCTTATGATTTGCTTAATCTAAAAATGAAAAGTAAATTGACCTAGAAACAGATTAAGCTAACTAAAATTGAAGGTGAAAATGCTAAACTCAAGAAACTAAGTAAAAAGCACAAAATCCATATAAGCTCAAATTCTCAATAAGCTATTTCTGATTATGAGCTTTTGCAAATTAGCTTAAATACTTATTGACTATATAACTGAATCATAAAATCAACTCCTTAAGACTAGAAATCAAAAATTTAAACACTAATCCTAATCCTACTGTTTTTGGCTTTTTAGGCTTATTTAGTGACTTTATTAAATCAAATTAAAGCTAACAAGTAAAGCTGAAAATGGTGAATAAGCTATGACTTAACCTAAGCTGCTAGAAAACTAAAATATATCTGAATTTAAGCTTATAAATCCTACACTAACTAGCTCAAATTAAGCTTCCAAATTCAGCAGCACTAACTGATGTTAGTGCTGCTGATGCAAATGGCAAGCAAGCACACAAAAGTGTAGGCAACTAGAGGTTACCACTATACTAACCACACTCACTAAAAGTGTATAAGCTAAGAACAAGCTATATCTAAGCCTTGGAAGGCTTAGATCCAATTTTCACAAGCTAAAAAGAAGGTAAAAAGTGCCCTGGTGCTGAGATGAGGAAAATAAGTCACAAAATCATTTTTACTTCAAACTAATCATTAAAATCTTTTTAAAACTTATTATTTTATAAAAGCTCAGCTGTCTAAGAAAAATTTACAAAATAACCTTGACTTTTGATGTTCAAACCAGCTTAAACCAAACACCCCGTAAGGTTTTTGACAGACTTAGAAAAGCTCTTGAATTGAAAACTAATTAAGAAAACTTGATTACCAGACATTAACTAGCTTAATTCAAACCTAATTAACACAAATTAACAACTACTTTAAGCTAGAATTAAGATCTAATCTATAACTTCTTATTTTTGTTTTTTTATGGTTTAATGACAAATTATATAGAAAACTATGATCTAAGATGATTAAGCTAAAAAAATGAACAAACATACTTAATAAGCTAGATTAAGGATTATTAAGCACTAATAAGCAAACTGAATAAGCAATTAAGCAATAAGCAAGCATATAAGTAAATATTAAGCTATAATTGAAAATGAACAAGGAATTTAAAAATGAAACTTACTTTCTCCTCTAGCTAAACAAGAGGACCTAATAAAAGGCAGCTACAAGCTCTCCTAGCTTATAAATAAGCTAGGAGTTAAGTCCTTCTTTGACCCTTCCATAATTGGTCAAACTTCCAAAAAAAACTCAATAATCCACAAGTTAAGGTAAATATATGTTAAGCTGATTAAAGGTTTAGATATGATTAATACTGAATTAAATAAGCTCTATTTCAGCTTATAGACTGAAAGAGCTTATTATGAGCTTATTAGCTTATTGAGACAGTTTGGCTATTTTAGAGAGCTTATGAATAAAGAGAGACTAAGAAGATTAAAAGCAAACACTAACTTTGATTAACTAAAAACTCTGATTACATTAGATAAAAGACAATTACAACTGATTAAAAGAAAATTACAATAAAAAAACTACACTAAAGCTAACACTAGGCTAAAACTAAGTAAAAGAAGAAGTACATCGTGATGGTATGATGGTGTGAGCCTATTTTTAAATAGCCGCTGGAAGGAACCTTCCTAGGTCTACAGCTTGATACCCGACGCTCCTTTTGAATCTTTTTACCATTCATTTTCTCAATCATTGTTCATTAGTTTGAGGGGGGTCGAGGGAGTAGGTGAGAGAAGAAGTAGGCAAGAAGGAGTTGGTTAGCAATGGATGTTAGGAATGTATAAAGTGGGAGAAGACTGTTGTTTGGGGTAGGAAGAAGGAGGATGGGGGTCGAGGAGGGTGTGGGCGGCAAGGGAGATGATGAGTCGGGAAAAAGGTTAAGGAGTGTGGAAAGTGGATTAGTCATATGTGATAGGGGTTTTAAGGGTACTAGAGTCTTTTAAGGGGTGGGAGGCGGGCAGGGTTAGGGGGGGGGGAGGACTATTATGAGGAGTGGAGGATGAGATGATTGAAATGAGCCAAAATTCGTCCTCTATTTATAGGCTGAGTAGGGGTCGAAGTGCGGAGCACAATGTTTTTTGTGCGGCGTACTTTGGTTAAGTCGGTGGGAAAATCATAAATGCTGCTTGGATGTGTGGCGCGTAAAAGAAATTGTGCGGCGTACTTGGTGAGTTAATGCAATCTTCATTTAATAGTCTTTAATTCTTGGACTCGATAAGAAGTGCGGCACATAAAATATTTGTGCGGCGTACTTGAGGTCTTTTTCTGCTTTGGTCCTTCCTTTTCTTTTATCTTGCTTTCCAATAACTATAAAAACTTGAACTTTGTTCTTTTTAAGCTCGGGATGACTTCAGATGAACTTGTAACTATTTATGTTATTAAGTATCAAGAATTCACAAGAAATGATTAAATATGTATAAATAACGCCACCAAAAACATGTATAATTAAGGCGTTATCAAATCCCTGCACACATAGCTGTTGCTTGCCCTCAAGCAATTAAGCGAGAAAAACAAGATCATTTATCGTGACGTGGAGAAAATTTGGATTCAATAAGTGTTTACTGGTTTAGATAACTTTTCTGGCATAGACACATAACAGAGCACCTCACAAATGAATGTATTTGATTTTTAATTCACTCGAGCCACTCAAATAGGGTTTATAAGTGTGAAGACACTCATATGCGCAGACATAATCTAGACAGCTACCATAGGCTTGTGCAAGACACATAAACATGACCGATGAGTGGTATGTGTTTAAATACACATACTTTTGTCCACGAAAAACGAGCTTAAATGACTAAAAACGTACCAAAAATACATTGTATTTGTATGTTTTGCATTTGTGTTGTGTAGGAAACGGATATCCGACAAAAAGACAAAAAACAAAGCCAAAAATGACAAAACCGAGCACGGGAATGTAAAGAGTGTGAAAAGTCAAAATCAACCGAGGTCAATGCCAAAAAGTCAACAAAAGTCAACCCCGAGAAAGTCAACGGTCGAACCCGAAGCCAAAACCGAAGAAATTCTTAACGGGCCACCCTTACCCATTTAATGGGCCGGGGTAGCCCATTAAGGGTTACATCGAAGACCAAATGGGCCCAAAAAAGGCCCAAAACCCTTTTTTATTCCATCCGGGCCAAGTTTAAGCCCAAAACAAGTAGAGGGGGCAAAACTGCCAACCCCCTATACTTGTACCATCACAAGGACCTTTAATGCAATAACTTAAACAACCCTTGAGGGCTTATCCTGTCATTTCCCAAAGTTATTACACCACAAGGACCTATTTTGCAATAACAATTATAACCTTGAGGGACTATTCTTGCCTCTTCCCTAAAGTTTTCCCTGATACTCCCCAAACAAATTTTCCCGCCAACAAAACCCAAGAACAAATCACGGGCCTTCTTCCCCACAATTAACTTACAACTCCACCTTTATCCAGCGGGTAATAACTCACCCTCAACCCCACTATCTACCCCAGGTCCCCATATACATTGCCATGATGGCAATCCCATCAATTTCAAGGTTTTCTACACGAATTGAAGGCTGGGATCAAAAGAAAGAAGCACACTTGAAAATTAAGGGCTGAGATGAAGTGTTTGAACCCTCTCACACAACTAGCACACTTTGGGAAGCCAAGAATGAAGATAGTAGTATAAATAGAAGGGCTTTGTAAGCCGAATAGGGATAACTTAGTTTTTACTTTTCAATTAAGTCTTTTTCAGCTTATTTCAACTTATGTGTAACTTATTGTAGCTTTTAATTCAGTATTGTACTCTTTTCCAAGTTTAATCAAAGTTTGAGGTTTTTAAGTTAAATTCCAAGTTTGAATTTTAAATTCTAAGTCTCTAAATTGAGATAAGATGTGTTATAAAGCTCTTATTACAACTTAATGATAACCTTTATTCAGTAAAAAGCCCAAAAAAAGTTAAGTAGTTAATAAAAAAATAATACCAAAAATCCACCCCAAAAATTCCATAGCTTGAATTTTGGAAGATAAGCCAAATTTGGAAGGGCTTATGGACAATACCAGCTTATCTTTGATAAGCTGGAGCTTGTAGACAAAGCTCTTAAGAGCTTATTTGCCCTTGTTTAGAGCAAAGGGTTTTGTAAGTCCTCTTTTCTTCATTTTAGCTTATTTTCTTGCATTTGCTTATTTTTAGATTATTTGTGCTTATCTCCTATTCCATTGTGCTTATTTATGCTTATTATTGTTGTTTAGTGCTTAAAATATAGATCTTGTAGTTTAAAATCTCATTTTACAAGTTTTTCTTAAAATCTGTCATAATTAGTCAAAACTGTCAATTCTTGGTTTGCTTATTTAAGTGCTTATTTGTTGTTGCCTTTAGCTTATTTCTACTTATAATGTATGTCTAATAAGTTATCTTTAAGAGTCCTAGCTTAAATCTTTGTAAAACAGCCCTTAAAAGCCCTTTTTAGAACCTAAAGGGGTGTTTGGGTTAAGGACCCAAAATGGGTCAATCCAGGTTAAAAAAACCTTTGGGTCACTTTGGCCAACTTTGGCTAGCTTTTTTAAGCATTTCTAATCAGTTTTTGAAAAAGTTTTAAAGATAACAAGTGATTTTAAGGTTTTCCTAAAAAGCTCCTTTAAAACTGTTATCAAAAACAGTTTACAAGGGCTTATTGGGTTAAGGCTTTCAAATCTTGTTTTTGAGACTTGTTTTGGTGATAATTATAGGTTTAAAATGCAGTACTAAAGTCCTCTTGTTTTCCAATTGTCCAAGCAAAAATCTGTCAAGTATTTCTTGTTAAAGTTTTCATAGTTAAACTGTCACCTTTTTCTAATCCATTTTTCAGCTACTTAGATTAGTTTTTAGCTTTTGAAAATTGGTGCACAAGATCATTAGGAGCTTGTGTCTACCTGTTTCAGATTATTTTTCATTTTAAAGTTTATTTGGTGGCTTATTTTTAAGCAATCTTTTTGTCCCCTTTTTCCTACTAAAAGTGCCCTGGTGCTAAAGTTCATTTTTGACAGCTTCTTTAAGTTGTCATAAGCTTACCATTTTCTTTCCAAAAAGCATTTTTGGCTAGCTTTTTGGGTGTGCTTTAAGCCCCTATAAGCTCAGCCATTAGGTCCTACTCTTAGGGCTTAAAAATAAGCCTTAATAGTCCCCCAAGAGCCTGTTTGGGCCTGCAGCCCAAACCCATTTGGCTTATAGCTTATTTGGCTGTCCTGGCTTATTGGTTTGTTTATATTTGCTTATTTCTGTTTGTGTTTGATCATTAGGTATAAGTTAATCAATTAGTTGCTTTTTCTTTATTTTCTTGTGCTTATTTAAGCTAGCAGCATTAAATTTAAAACTAGCAGGACTAACTTTAAAGTTAGAACTGCTAGGTTCATAAGCTCATTTGTGGCTTATTTTGAGGTTCTTATTGGTGTTTCAAACCCCAAAATAAGTGGGGCTTATTGAAGCTCATTGGCAATTCACCAAAGCTGTAGGCCCCACTTGTCCTCAAAAACAGCTTAAGGGGTTTAAACTTGAGCCCCAAAAGCTGTCCCAACTGTTTGCAAAACAGTTATAAGCCCTTTGGCTTATTCCAATTTTTTACTTGTTTTAGAGTTTAAGCTGATCGATTTGTGTCTTTTAGTTGGCTCCTAAAGCCGTATTAAGCTTGTCTAGCCTTATCGTGAACGCTCATTTGAGCTTATTAACTTAAAACTGATAAGCTTTTAGAAGAATAAAGCCCCATTATGTCACTTTTAAGCTCATTTTCCAGCATATTTATAAGCTTTTGTAAAAACTTGTAGTTATAAAAATTGCTTATTTATAAGCCCTTTTTAAGTTTATAAAAAAAAAATTGAAAAATAAAATAAAAGGGGAAGGCCAAGGACCCGGGTGAGCAAGACTCGAACCCGGGACCTCAAAGCCCTCAACCCTTTATAAACTCTACACACACTACCGCTGCGCCCTTGGGTCTTTTCTGTTAGACCCTTGGGCGCTTTGGTATTTAAGGACCTTTTAGCCCTTTGCCCATATAAGCTGTTTGGGCTTATTAACCAGCTTATTTGATAAGCTGGTTTCCCCAGCTTATTTTTCTTAGGACCCTTATCCTTTCACCTATCTTGTGTAAAATTTTCAGATTTTTTTATACGCGTTTAGTATTTTTTATAATTTATTTTCTTTTAAAACTTTAAAAAATCATAAAAAATAAAATATTAATCAAAAAAATATAAATCTTTTTTCTAAAATTTTATTTTTTCGTATATTTTGTAGGAAAAATGTTAAAAGTTTGTGATACATGTCTCAAGCACGTCTTGAGATTTCAAGAAAGATAGTCATGTAATGACTAACGATGATCTTTGTAAATCTTGGATACGGAATCGAAGATGTTGGATGATGAATAGAATAGTAAATTCCTTCCCATAGAAACTCCGCATAATCTACGTGAATGTTATTGACAAAGTAATACATCATTTGCATTATCTGCAACGGCGGTTGATCCCATCCTGTGACACGTGTTGTCAAGCACTTGGAAAATATCTTGCATAATGTTTGCCATGGTTGCAGAAGACCAGTTGTCTTAAAGCTTGATGATGTCT
>BQNB010084858.1:0-11611 GCA_026074375.1 Tanacetum coccineum
CTTAACCAAAATCTTCTGGAAAGTCTGTTCAATCAGAGGAACCAGTGTTCGAGGTTTGCAGACCCAGACATGCCATAAGATCATGAAGGGAATTCGAGTGATAATGAAGATGAGATAAGGAATGAGACTGCCTCTTAACGTGATTGGTTCAAGAAACCTATGCCACCTCAAGAACCCACTGACCCTGACTAGTATGTTGGCAAGACTACATAGGAAGGACCAACTCAAAATTGGTTGATGACTCTAGTAGCTTCTACTTCTACTAATTGATGAGCACTCCAATAGATTTCTCTGGATACATCTTGTATGGCCTAAAAATCAAGAATTTAACTTAAGAAATTCTGTTAGGACCAGCATTCAGACTACTCAAAGGAATCTGCTCTAATTATGCTGAACTAGAATATGACTTTAAAGAATGCTACAAGGCTCTTTTAGAAAAGCTTGATTGGGAAAATCCTAAAGGCGGTGACTACCCATTTGATCTTTCCAAAGCCCTTCCTTTGATCACGTGTGGAAAACGTCAATGAGTACCATTTGAATACTTCATAAACAATGATCTTAAGTTTCTACAAGGAGGAGTTTCAACTATGACATACACGACGTCTACCATCAAGACAAAGGCCTCTCAATATGATCTTCCAAGAATTAAAGACAAAGTTCTAAACATATGGAGTCTTGTTAAAGTTGCTTATGATAGATATGTGTTATGAGGTATCTCACATTGGAGAGAACAACATAAGTCCTTCTATGCATATGCAAGAGGCATACAATTAAGAGGAGATGTATATTCTACAAAATGTATTTTGGCAGTCACTCATGTAAAGGTAATAAGGAAATATGGATACGGGTACTTCGAAGAGATTGTAGTGAGAAGAGCTGATAACGTATTATACAGATTCAAGGAAGGTGACTTTCCATGACTTCGGATCAATGATATCGAGGATATGTTAATTCTTGTGGTTCAAAATCGGCTTACAAATCTTTCAGGAGATGATGTTGCTGACTTCGCAATAGCCCTAAAGATGTTCACCAGAAGTCTGGTTATTCAGAAGCGAATCAAGGATCTTCAACTTAGAGTTGAAAGTTATCAAAAGAAGATCAATGTCACCAAGCCTGATACTACAAGACCAGATCTCAGAAAAAGGCACCCGTACACTCCATACAAAGACCCTCAAGGATCCATTTATGTCGACGACTATAAGAGGAATAAGTTAATGCACTCCGACGAATTGTACAAGTTCAGTGATGACACGTTAACAAGACTTCTTTCTTCACTTGAAGACATTACCAATAATATCGACATGGAGTACTTGCCGAAGAGAAGATGGAGCACATTGGAAAAGAAAAGAGCTCATTTAATGATCAAGGACATCAATAAGCTGCTAAAGGAAAGGAGGATGAGGAGTTTGGAGAAATTTGTTGGCGGTAGACTTTACGGAACTAACCTCATACTGTTGCAAAGAACAATATGACTTTGTCATATTGTGTTCATATCTCAAAGGTCATTTCGTATATCATAAACTTGTGAATTTGTATATATGTAGTGTAGACTTATGGTAAAAATAAGGTGTGCTAGAGTATAAAATTTTCAAGAATTGCTTAGTAAATTCAAAAAATTTCAAATTATTATACTCAGCACAGTCTTGTATTCCCTCAAAACTTGAGGGTGAGCATTAAAATGTTCCTTATAGTGATTATGTAACATTTTGTCCCTGAACGTTTAATCAATTAATATCCAAAATATCAAGGGATTAACATTTTAGATAAGGGGAGAAAATGTGATTAAACTGAATCTAAATTATATTGACATGTGATCATATAAAATGGACTCAATGCACTCCAACACTTAGCATGTACTACGATTACGGTGCACATGTTAAGGGAGATTTTAGTGATGATGAAAAACTCTCAAAGTGTAAATCTTTTTATATTTATATCAAACACTTTGATTAAACTTTTCAATGATTTTTGTTTTGATTGTGATGGAATACCCAAAAGACTGACCATGTACTTAAATTTATGGAGTTATGAGGCGGTTAGGCATAGGTATTCAAATCCCATAATCCAGCCAGAACCAGAGGGATCTACCCAGGGATATCTACTAGTTAGTGTAGAAGTCCTTAGGTATGATACAAAAGGAGAAAAAGTGAGAATCAGGAATAATGCCAACTGAGATGGAGCTAACACTGGAACAAACCCAACAAGGTGTTAGTTATAAAGTCTCGGTAAGCATTGAAGGGGTTGAAGAATGAAAAAGAAATGTAAGGATAAAGGGTGAAAATAAAGAAGCCCTTCATACACTTAGGCAGAAACTAGGTCAATACATAATCTGTCGGAAACACTAAGTTGTTGTTTGACATTGAAGGCAGTCATGGACCCAGTGACGCTATGCACAACCCTCCCTATCCACTCAAGGTCTCTCAACAGACTCTTGTTTCATTTATCACAGAGATTACACGCATTTCTATTAACTTTCTCACTCCGAGTTAGTTGATATTGAAAAGGTAGCAGTCTGCTCTAGCCTCCGATCACTAAAAACAAAGTGCACTATTGAGCCTAGAGCGAAAAGAGATCATCCATAAATCTCATTAGGACACTTGTCAAATCATGCTTGCTATGTCACACAATGTGAATAACAAGTTAACATATTAAGAAGCCTATGCATTATCCTAGTGATTTTGCCAAAACATCTGAGTGATTTCATTCACTATGAAGATGAAAATCCTGCTTGAGCCAACATCAAACAAGCTCATGGTAGGTGACTTGTGTGATTGTATATGAATCAAACTTGTGACAACTGGAAAGAAATGATGGTGTGATTCTATAAGAATCAAACTTTTTCTAGGTTATGAATTGAAGACTGCTAATGTATTTTTGAAATGATTAACACTCTCAATATGTCACAAAAACACTTTATCAAGTGACACGTCTATTGATTTTCAAATAATTTTTTTATTTCAATCGGTAAGATAATAACTCGCTGGTTCACTCATATCGTGCTGTCTGCTTTGAGACGTTTCAATTATGAGAACATGCTGAGTACGATGAATCTAATACATATGTGTTAGAAAGATTCAATACTACAGCTAGAAATCCTGTCAAGAAGATTCTTCTTAAATTGAATATGTTTGATCACAAGTCGATTCTCACAGATTCAAAGGTTACTTCAACCAAACACGGGCGAATGACAAAGCCATATTCGTCCCCCTGCTTTATTGCTAACTATTTTATTTCAGGTATATTTAAAGATAGTGATGGAGGTACCAAATTCCAGCTGTCTCACAAGATTCATAGCCACATGCTCATACCCAACCGACAAATATAAAGACATCATGAAAGCTCAAGTACATGTTTCAAGACTTCTACTACTCTGATACCATACGTCCTTCTTGAAGCGACAAAGTTTTAAAGCTAAAGAAATTCAAGAAAGATGCATTATTAAAGCTTTTCAAGATTATCAAATCAAGAAAGGTATGAGCATGTCGGTCCAGAAGTCACAAGTTCACGAGATGGCAAAGTTTACAAGATGGCAAAACAAGATTATGCTTGGTTAATGATCTCAAGGTGTTCAAGATCACATTCTCACATTCTAGTCAAGATAAAGAACAAGCTCACATCTAAAGTCAATGATCACTATATCAAATCACAAGTTAATGATTGAAGTTTAAGACTACGAGCTCAAGACCGAAGTGAAAGCATAGTATGCTAAGTTTAAATTTTTGTAAATTGGAGTGACCTCCCATAGGGGGAGATTGTTAGAAATATGAAAAAGTGTCGGTCACTATCAATATAGTTAGTCGTAGCTCGTAGTAAGTTGTAAGGTTAAGTTAGAAAGCTAACCTGGCTAAAGGCCTATGGATAAGCCTACTAAAGGCCCATGGCCGGCCATAGCATGAGATATATAAACCCTCTTCACACATGGAGAGGGTGTTGGTTGTTTATTTCTCACATTACACTAATCTAATATTATCCTTTTTCTTTCTCTCTCTAAGTGTTCATCCAACCATCTCTTTCCCTCTCTAAAACCTAAAGTGAATCCTTCCATTTATGTGTTAAGATATTCTACAATTGGTATCAAGAGCCATGGGGTGTTTGTGAAGGTTTTGTGTGCGTTTCTTATACCCTTTTGTGCGTGAGTTTTGGTTCGAATCCATCAAAGAGTTTTCACTTTTTGAGGGTTTAAAAACCATAAAGCTTTTAACTTTCTTTCTTAGTTATCTTAGTATAGACTAGAAGTACAAGAAAATCTTTCAAAAACCATAAAAAATATCATCTTTTTGAGTCTTTTTGGTTAAAAAGAGGGTTTTGTACCAAGAATCTTGATTTCAAATTTTTCGTGTCAAAAACGTTAAAGTTTGTGTTTTTAAGGTTCTAATAGTCTTAGATAGGTAAGAAGTACAAGAAAAATCGGGTAAAAACGTCAAAAAGTGAGTCTTTTTAAGATTTTTGTTTTTTGAGTTTCGTAGTATTTTGGGCGATTTATACGTGCTACATAGGCGAATTATACGTAGTTCCTTGTTAAACAAGTTTCTTTCAATCCGTTTGTATAAACAATCCCTTAATCATTATCATTATTACCTTCATTTTCATTATTACCTTCAATATCTATTCATTTCCAAATCTGTATCTCACGTGATTAGCAACTCTCTTACAAATTCATAATCATTCCTTAACATCACTCATTCCATGATCTTCGTATACTAAAATTCTCTGTTATATTCTGCAACGTAATAACAAGGAAACACACAAGAATCTATGCAATGTCAAATGATTTCAATACCACTAGGTATGAAAATTTTGACAAAGACTTGTGATAGCATTCTTATTTGATGTTGACTTTTAAAGGTTAATGAATAACGATTTCTTACGATCTGAGTGGCGCAACGTATTCCATCCACCCAGGTTCTATCAGGATCTGGAGAAATTCTATTTTCTATCATCAAGAGGTATGATCTTGAAAATAAGTAGACGTGTGAAAGGAGGTAACTATAATTATGGTACGTAACATAATTATAAATGCATCACACACGTGGACTTGTGACCTTGATTAACCTAAATTCATACCCAGTACCTATCTCTAAACAATACCACTATAACTTTCAACTAAATCTCGGGACGAGATTTCTGTAAGGGGTGGAGACTATAACAACCCAAGAATTTTCATCAAATTCAAAACTTATTATCACAATTGTACGGGGAAATTTTTCGCTTTATTACATTACTTGCATTGTCAATATCTCAGTATACAATGTAACTTGCATAACTAAAGTAGACAAGCTCACGCAACCTACCTATGTCATCCTGTCTTCATATATGTCAAGCAAATATCACAATATGTCAAGTCAATATCATCATATCCTTATTACAAAGTACATTATTCCTATAATGTACTATTCGCAACGTTATATCAAAACGGGCTTTAAACCGTTATCGTATACCTCTAAACCCTAAATTCCATGAAAGGTCAATATCTAAAGTGAATGTACAAGCTACTAAAGCATATATACAAGTAACATAACATCTCATTTGAAATATAAACTCCCTCCAAGTCAAGTACAAGTTTTCAAAGCACAATGTACAAGTCATTAAGCATGATCTCTAAAATAGCCTTTTTACCTCCATTTTCATTCTAATTTCTTCACCACCACTTTTGTGCAAGCTACTACACTCAATATACAATGTGTAAACCCTAATTATTCTATTCATAATCTTTCATACATCTTTTTACACTCAAAACCCTAATTCAAAACCCTAAACCCTAAAACCGAGCTAGTTTCTAAACCATGAACTGTTTCTTGGCTTTTATCCATTGTAAACCCAAAACAACACTCAATTAAGTTGTAATAACTTATTTTACAATCATATCAATCCTATTCAATCATTATTTCATCATTACTTCATCATTTTACTTCACTTGTACGTAAAACATATCCTAGAAACCCTAAATCTACCTAATTGGTTCATTTAACCCGTTTACTCATTTTAAACCATTCTAATCCCAAATAGCCAACCGAGAGCCATTGTAAACTCATAAAATGAGTTTACAAATTATTATCTATCATTAACTTGACAATGTACTTTAAAATCAAAGTCTAGAAAACCCTAACGAATCCAGAAAACCCTAATTATGCCCTAATTGTAACTTTGACCCGTTTTCTCAATTTCAACCCATTTTAACTTAAACCAACGACCAAACTTCATTAATAATACTTTATATAAGCTCTAGGATCTGTATTCCATCATTCCTAATCAAAAGTATACAAAATATAAACCAAGAAAGTCAAGAAAACCCTAAACCGTACCATTTGGTATCCGTGACCTCGTTTCTTCAATTTTAATCCGTTTTAACCCAAACCAATTGCTAATCTTTGCTAATTACTTTAATCCCAGACCTTAACAACCTATTTCATCATTCCTTAATCATTTATAACACAATGTACCTTGTTAAGACCTTTGAAGAACCCGTCGAACCTAAAATAGACCTAGTTTACTTCTATGACCATTTTGACCCCTCTAAATTGCTACCAAGTCCAAATAACCAATGTGAACCTCTTCTAGAATCATAGTAGCAGCTTATGCACCTACTTTGACTTATCCTTGGTCAAAAATCAAAAGCACATGGCCTTCTTTTGCTCCATTTCAGCCGCGGCAACAAGCAACCCCAACACCTCATCAAAGCTATTTTATAGACCTCCACCATTGATTTCCTAGCTTCTACACATCATACCCTAGACCCTCTATGTGTCAAGACCAGATCCTAAGCCTTGCTTACTCCTTGCTACTTCAAATGGGTATAAATAGAGGCATAGTATGTTCATTCTTCTTCATCCCCCACTTCCTCCTCTATAACCCTTCATAGAAGCAATCCTTTGCTCTAATAGATCTTAAGTGATCTTAAGAAGTCCCAAGTACAGAAAGGAAGCAAAAGAAACCAAGAAACGAAGCCCGAGAGTCGTTACTCTAGCCGTACGAAGCCGAAAGTCCCGATTCTGACCCGTTTCCAAGCTATAAGCTTAAACCAGGTTCTATAAGCTTATATTCTGCTCATATAACGTCATAATGTTCATATGTTCTTGCTAAAATCATAATATAAAGCTTTGAACTCAAAAACCTAAGTGTTATGCCTTTTTGATCCAAAACCGTACACCCGAAACCCTAATTTCATGTTTTTACTTAAACTATGGGTTAAACTTGTAAACTTTTGTTATAATCAATCCTAATAAGCTATTATAATGTTAAAATAAGTGCTTTGATAAGTCATAAGAGAATTTGACCTTAAAACCCGAGCGTTTTCGTTTTGAAACCCTAATTTGACCCATTTTACCTTTTAGCTTAGCGAATCGTTAAATTAAACTTGTGTTATGTTAAAACTTCATATTTTAGTTTATTATAACTTATAAATGACTATTGAAATGTTAAATTAAGCTTGCATGGCAATTTGGACATGTTTTGTAATTATAATCCATGCAAGGGGTATATATCGTAAATTTTAGAAACTTATAACTAAAAGGACTAAAAGTGTCATTTTATCAAAGTTGTAACTATAGGGGTCTATTATGTCACTTTTCAAAGTCCAAGGTTTACTTGGTATATCAATAAAAGTTGAAGGACCAAAGTCGTAAAAATGCAAACCCCAGGGGCCTACTTGCAGTTTTCTAAACCCCAGGGTTTAAAATGTAACATTTTGAAAAAGTGAAAAATCATATTTAAAACATTACCAGACATAACTTTAATTAACGCTCCTCGTGCTTAACATTTCCGGATATTGAATAAAATGCTTAAAACTGCTTATGTTCTAATCATTACATCATTCACCATCGATGTGCTATCAAAAATCATGTCCCGGATCCATATCATACCACAATACTAGGGAGCTTCATATTAAGAAGTTTCATCTTGGTACTACGTTCTGTCTGAGTTGTTGGGTTTACGATTTAAAGTGCCCTAGCTCCACAAACGTTTACTGAATGACTTCTAATCTATGATGGCCTGAACGGTGTTATGATAATTTTTATATCAAAACCAACATCGATATCCAAAAACTTATATATACAATCAAACTAAGACTTGCCATATATTAACCCAGGTTGTCTGTGATTGCCGTGTTGAAGCCGTTACCTTCATTCCCTATACATTAGCTATCAATTTCCCCATAACTGTTCAGGTGAGTTCATAGCCTCGCATTTCAATCTTTTTATAAACCCGCGAGGGAGATACATGCTATAAACATGAATGCAATTATTTCTACATGCTATTTCAATTTACTATTGCCTAAGTAACTGCTTTGCCTTTAAGTCCCCATAATCATGAACCGTTAATTACTCTCCGTAGTAAGCGCGAATGATGTGAATAGATCTATTTGGGCTGGACTCCCCGTTGGTGTACCCAGTTACGTGTAACCAATTGCACATCATTAGAAATCACGCGGGTATTTTGGCAAAGGTGCCCGCAGGGGCAACATTATCACTATAACCTAAGGCATCGGATTCATGAGCTAATGGCAATAATAAATTATAAACCAAGCATCGGAATCATGACTAATGGGCAATAATAAATTTATATTTTCAAATACTTGGATTATATCAAACGTAACCCAATATCACAATTAGCATTCAAATTATATTACTTAAACCTATGACTTTCACTCAAACACCTAAGTGGATGATTTTTAGCATTTTTATCTCTACGAGGTAACTAATTAATAAGTGGCACGTAGATTGACGAGGACAACGAAGATGTGAAAAACTTTTATCATTCAAATGGTTGTATTTTTAAGATTCTGAAAACCTCTCTTTTGTAACAACTCTGAAGAAAATAAAGAATGATAACTTATTTTCATAAACGACTCTTTTTGATTCGTTTTCTATGATTATGACTGTAGTACCTTGAAGTAATACACCAGATTAGCTTCCGCTGCTATCTGTAAAAAATAGGGGTGTTACAAAAACAAAGCATATAAAGATTCAAAAAAAACATCCCATTTTATATTAGGATTGCGAATAAAAAGAAATTGATTCATAATGTGTCCAAAATCCCAAACAACAAGAATGTTGCAGATTTTGGCTTATAAAAGCTTTTGATGTAAGTAGATTTCAAAATTTGATTGCTATTATTATAATGCTAAATCCTTTAAAGTCTTTATCTCTTTATTTTTTTATAAGTTTTGTATAATTAGTAATACTTGTTATTCATGTCATAAAATGTTTTGTATAAACTAGTACTTGCTCGAAATACTAATACTGCTGTGAGTTTCCACAATTAGTTTATACTTAATACATGCTATGTATAATTAATTCTATTATAAATGTGAAAATTGCTATGGCTTGTGTTTATCTTAGATTTTGGACAACTATTACAGGATAAGCAAAGAAATAAGAATTATATAGATGATGGGAATGCTGATTTGGAAAGAAATTGGAGTTAAAGTTGCCAAGGCATTTAAACATACTACTCTTTCTGCACTGAGTTACTACTTTTAGTTTGATTTGTTGAGGTTATTTTTCATAAATACTCCGTATTAAAGGTGTTTCAATACAATCATTTTAATCCTATTTCATTCTCCTTCATAAGACTCTCTAATTACAAACCCAACTCAATTTTAACATCCTATTATCAATACCGCAACACAAATTACGACTCTAAATTTTGCTGAAACTCATAATATGTACGCGTTTATGTCTAAAACACCACCACAGAGCGATATGAGTTTGAAATAAATTGTGGTTATTTTTTTTTTAAAGCACATCCATAAGTAATGCACTAACGATTTAATCCTAAGCAAAATATAATTTCTTTCATTGAAACAGTTCTCTGGACAGATCAGTCAAGGAGGTCAAAACTATCAATGAGGAAGCATAGTTACAATCCCATAGAGATGGCAAGAAGATAATCATTACTAGAATTATCTGTTAGAAAAAGATCTTTCAACTACAGATGAGGAAAGTATTAATTAATTTAACAAATTCCTATCTACCATTTTTGACAACTTGCAATTGAATGGTGTATGAAAAAAATTTCACAGAAGTTAACTTAATTATAAACCATTCTTCTCACGCTGATCTACAAATGAGGAAATTTCTAATTTATACTATCTTTCGCAGTGTTCTAAGAAGATCCAAAGACTACTGCAAGAATTGATTTTATTAGTACATGGCAGTCTGCCATTATCTGATTAGCAACAAATTAGAAAATTCAATCTTTTCAAAAATTAATTTATGATAGTATTAAAGAAACTTGGATAGATGATCTCTGGAAATTTTTTAATGGAATCCAAGGTTTGGGTGCAAATCTTAATGGACTACCAACTGAGGTGATGTCAACTCAAAAGAGAATTTACAACTCATAAGAGAATTTATATATCACCCTCTCACACTAAAAATATTTTTGGAAATATGAGAAGAATAGGCAAAGGTTTTTCTGGTAGAGTAACACCTTTATTTCTAACAATGGTGGTACAAAACCAATCACAAATGGGTGAAGGTTCAGCAAATCCAACTGATCCCCATCACACACCCACTTTTATTCAACCATCTCCTCAACCTTAAAAGACACAAAAACCTAGGAGGCCTAGAAAGGACACTTAGGTACCTCAGCCTAGTGATCCTACTGAAAGTGTTGTAGATGAGGCTATCCATAAGGAGTTGGGTGGCAGTTTGGTAAGGGCTGCCACTACTACTTTTAGCTTAGAAGTAGAGCAGGATAGTGGTAACATCAATAAGACCCGATCCAAGGCAACACCTAACGAATCTAGTTCCCAAGGAACTAATTCAGGTGGTGGTCCCAGGTGCCAAGAAACCATGGGGGATACTATTGCTCAAACTAGGTTTGAGAATGTATCTAAACATTCTAATGATTCACTACTCACAAGAGGTAATACACTTTGAAGTGATAAGGATAGACTTAAACTTGATGAATTGATGACACTATGTACCACTTTACAAAATAGGGTTCTTGATTTGGAGAAGACAAAGACCTCTCAACATAATGAAATTGCTAGTTTGAAAAGGAGGGTCAAGAAGCTTGAAAAGAAAAATAGGTCAAGAACTCATAAGCTGAAGAGATTATACAAAGTTGGTTTGAGAGCTAGGGTAGAATCCTCTGATGATGAAGAAAGTTTGGGTGAGGATGCATCCAAACAGGGGAGGATTGATGCTATTGATGCAGATGAAGAAATTACCCTGGTTAGTGTTCATGATGAAATGGAAGTTGATGAAGAAGTAGTTGAAGTTATTAACACTGCTAAGCTAATTATTGATGCTGCTCAGGTTAGTGCTGCTGGTGATAAAGTTAGTGCTGCTAGTGCTGCAACAACTGTTAGTGCTGCTACAACAACTACTGCTACAACTGTTGATGATATTACTTTGGCTCAAGCACTTGAAGAAATGAAAAGTACAAAACCCAAGACGAAAGGGGTTGTTATACAAGAGCTGGGTGAATCTACAACAACAAAATCTTCACAACTATCTTCAAAACTATCTTCACATGACAAAGGTAAAGGGATATTGGTAGAACCTGTAAAGCCTATGAAAAAGAAAGATCAACTCAGTTTTGATGAAGAAACTACTTTAAAGTTACAAGCTGAATTTGTTGAAGAAGAAAGACTTGCAAGAGA
>BQNB010084858.1:11782-28634 GCA_026074375.1 Tanacetum coccineum
CTGATCCACCTATTGCTAGACCCGTCCTATGTATTTGGTGGATCCGTTGGTGGCGCTGGGACAACTTTTTGTCATTTTATGATTAACCCCAAATCTATACAAAATATTATTTTGTACTTATTAAAACTAGTTTATTAGATTCTTCTAGAACAAAATATTTTTTATCACCAATAAGGAAAGATTTTCTAGATTTGAAAAGATTTGGAAAAATTGTTTCCACTTATGGTTAATCTTATTTTGTCTTACATGATTAATATAACTAACTTATAATTAATCATGTGTTAACTTAATCATTTGATTAGAAAGGGTTTATGCAAATGATTATATTTTTCTTTGATCATTAACTATGTTTAATAATGTCATATTCACACCTTAAGTGATTTGTCGTCGTCAAGTAAACTTTCGACTAAATAACTTGTTTACGTAGTATGATATTATATTTGTTATTATCAAAACATGAAGATCACTAAATATAAATATCGTTTTTGCGCGAATATTTGTATTAACAATCCCCCCTTTTTGATGATGACAAAATATAAACTCATGCTTATTAAAAGTTACTAAATAAGTATATAGTAGACGAGTTTACATATCTTCTCCCCCTTTTTGTCAAAGCAAAAAGTGTTGTAGAGGCGGTCCTTGCAAGTCTTGTTTTTGACGAATGCTAAGTGACTTAGTGACGAATGCAAAGTAAAAAAAATAAAAACTAGATGCAAGTGCTCCCCCTTGGTGTATACTCCCCCTTGCTTGGGGCACCAAGTAATCGAGCTATGGATGCGTTGCTACAAAACAAAGTTAGTAGGCAAGCAAATATACATATATGACAATCACGAATGCACACATATACATTTTATGCAATCATCAACACAACAAGTAAAAATAATGTTAAATCCATTATAAGGGATAAAACATAAAATTTAGCTTAAAAGCCACTACATTATAAGCTTAAACTAGAAAATTAAAGAAAACAATTAAAAGTCCTAAATCTTGGGATAAATTTTTGTCTTCCTTATAATCCAAGTGGTTTGGGTTACCATAAGAGTGGATTTAGTGCGGAAAGTATGGTGGGTTTGAAGATCTAAGATGATGTTGGATGTAGGAGCAAATGAAGTGGACACCTTCTTGTAGGCTTTGAAGTTGATTGACTTTGTTGGTGCAACATCTACATATGTGTAGATGAGGATTGTGATTGGTGATTAGGATTAAATGATCAAACTTGTTGTGGAGAGAGGGTGTTTCATTTTATGGAGTGTGTTCTTGAATGTATTCGAACATGAGATGCATTTCATGTAATAGTAATCCAATTTCACGTTGGGAGTTACTACAACATTGACATGTCATGAGGTGAAAATGAGCTTGTCTTGATTCTAAGACTTCGGGTGGAGTGATATGTGGATCAATTTGATTTGATTTGAGTTTTGAGAGATGTTCTTGGATGATTTTCCTTTTGATTGTAGGTGTGGAATCATTTGAGGAAGTAGACATTTCATTTTTGAGTATTAAAGTTGTGAAAGTGTGTCTTATAAAAGACATGGGGTGTATGCTTTGGCATGAAGGTTCTTGGATTATATGGAGGAGGTATTTTATCCTAAGGTTTAAGATCCACATAGTATCATATAGCATGTTTATAAGATAAAGTAGAAAAAGTTAAAAATAAAGAAAATTCGAATTTTTGGCGTCTTGCCAGGGGAGTCACGGATCCACCGTAACAGCGTACGGATCTACCTTTTGGTGGATCTGTGGATCGCAGTTGTCAACAAAAATGACCAGAACTTCGGTTTTTCTTCCAAAATTTCAAAACAAATTATCATTCAAATATCATTATGCTACAATATCATACGATATATCACGATAAATAAGTGCATAGTTTCAGTATCTTAGATCAAGCATGCATAGCATTCATAAGCATATAGTTTACCAAAATAGCATAGTCTAGTGCAAAGATACTACAAGCAAATATTGAGATAGTATTCTTCAGATGGCAATTCATGATTCTTAGAGATACTCCTAATCTAAAGTTGATCCACGGATGGCCAATATCCTAGCAAAGGAGATGATTGGTTTGAGCTTTCCACCGATGATGGAGAGTAAGGTATGTCAATCTTAACTTCTTCACTCTTATTCCTCTTTCTCTCATTCTTCCTATTGATGGAACTCATCATTCGATAGTGCAAAATGAATTGTAGTGTATGATGAGGACGAAAGAGTTTAGGATGTTTAGCAAAAACGAATCGGTAAAGGCGAGTAATGAGTAAACCATATGGAAGAGGACAATCGACTCTATTTTTAACACTCTCAATTTTGTGAGCAATGAAGTAGGCAAGGTTAAAGTTTTGAGAGTTTTTGAGATGATAGAGCATGATGGCAGAGCATGCATCTATGGAGATTTTGTGAGTGTCGACACAAATGACATTCTCACGAATGAATTGAGTGTTCCAATCCTTGATGTGGGATGAAGATTATCTCAGAGATAATGGTGGGATTGATCAATTTTGATGACTTGATGAATCAAATGATATTGAATGACGTCTCTATGTTTGGAAGTTAGTTTAGATAAAGACAAGTTTTTCACTAGTATTGTTTCAAAAGTTCATAATGACATTACCTTTGAGAAGATGCATGTTCCTATTATATGGAATTTGAATGCACTGTGACTAAAATTTTTCAAGTGACGATTATGAAATCTGTCTCTAATGTGAATCAAATTGAAAAGAGACATATTATACCACATTACGAATTAATTGAGAATTTGAGATTAGAATTTGATATGAAACGTAGGAAAATTATCCGTATTTAAAGTGAGGAGAAATCAAATTGAATGGATTTAAATTGAATCGTAAACGTGTTGTTGCCAAAGAGCAGAAGGATTTCAATGGTCTGTTGTAGAAATATTACATATTTAAATCTATACATTCTTTTCATGTTTTGGTGATGACAAACATGTAACTTATAACACATAACGTAAAGTGCTTAAGTTACTCGTGATCACAAATCATCAATGCATTCATACGACAACATCTCTCGACGTCTCAAGTCTGCTTCAACGAAGTTTGCACCCGACGTAAATCACTTAAGGTATGAATAAATAAATGCTTAATTTATTTTATGATCAAAGGAATTTTTATTTTTCTTAAACCTTACATTTTTATAAAAGGTAACAAACATTTTTTAAAACTTATACAAAACATTTTTGTATTTAAAAGAAATGTTTTATTCAAAATAAATATTTTGAATTCAAATTTTCTACCTAAAAACGGCTAGAAATGTTCCAGAAAACACCTCCCCCAGAAAAGACAAAAAAAGGAGCGTCCAGGCTGGGCGGCCCCCTTAATTATAAGGGCGGTCCCCTTAATTATTAAGGGGACCGGCACCCTAATTAAGGGGACCGTCCAGACAAAAAGTCAACCCAGTTTGCCTATAAATACTAGACTATTCCCCACTGATTTTCTCACCTTTTGCACTCATTCTTTTCTGTCTAAAATCAGTTTATACATCACCTACAATCCTTTGATCATTTAATCTTAAGCATTTGTTTCCAAGTGATTCAAGCTTATTCCTCCAAGTGCAAGAGAAGAACTCTCGTTATCATCAAGATACGAAGTTATGTAGTTTAGTTAGTGCATTCGTGACATGTCTTACATTCACAATGTATAAATTTAATCGAGTCATGTATTTCAAACTTGTTGTAATAGTTAGAATCGTGTTATCTGGTGTCGAATAGTCTGTTAGATCTAGGTGGTCTTATGTATAGTGTTAGAATTGGGTGATCAAGGTAGTGTCTATTGAAGTAAAGTGAAGTTGGTTAAGTATAAAAAGTTTGTGAAGGGTTATAGAAGTCGTGAAGTGTGGAGTGAAGAGCAAAGTTTATGACGTGAAGCTAAGTTGTGAATCGTTGTGAAGTAGTGCGGTTAGCATACAAGAGTTGTGATAGTTTGGTTCTAGCTATTGATTAGACTTCACGACATTTGGCTTCGTGTCGAGAATCGTGTAAAGCTTAGTCCGTGACAGTTTTCTTCCCGCCTAAAAGGAGCTTGTTGACTTATTGAGTAACTCTCAGAGTTGGGTACGCAAGAGAATGGAAGTGCGAAGAGGTGCAAATCGGCACCGATACCACTAATAAAATCATATCGCGTCCGGTTTGCACTTTCTTTTAACTTTTCGCTTAACAATCTTATTTAACACTTATCGCCATAACATTTATATTGCATTAGATCTATATGTGTGTTTATTGTTACTTATATTGTTTGGATGATGAGTGTGTCATGGATAGAAGTAAACATTATGATTGTGTTTATATTGCTATGACATATTCTAGTGAATATAGATGTATTATTCACAACCCACATATGCATCTAACTGATGATAATTTGATATAAAAGTATTTAAGTTTTTAATGGAAACGTATTCCACTCCCCCCTTTATGATTTCCACAATTGTTTCTAAAGCCACGTCGATCTAATTTTCAAACAAATGGTTTTAAAATTAAAGTATATCCAATGTATCAAAATTACACAATAAGGAATAAAAAAGTTCTAAAGACCATGAAGGGGGATTAAATATGAAAAGTGTTTTGTTGCTTAACTTGTATTAGTTTTGTTATTAAATACACTAATTATACTAGCTCGAGGTAAAAATGATGTTTAAAATAAGTGTTATATGTTTAGTATCAAGTTCAAAAAGTTGTACACCTTTCTGCAAAGTTGGTAAACAATTTTGTACAAAAAAATGGAAAATTTGAGTGTCAGATGGCCGGCCCCCTTAAAGTGTATGGCCGGTCCCCTTAATTCCTGGCCGACCCCCTTATCAATCAGGGGACCACCTGTCTGATTCGGCAGATTTTCGGAAACTTTGAAAATTCATATAAAATTACCGTAATCCGAGACACGCCATCTGCCAAATTAAGAAATAATTGAGTTAACTATCATATAAAACATTTACAAGTTAATAAAAATAAACCTATGTTGGTCAAAAATACAAAATACTACTTATTGTCCAGAACGTTGAGTCTCGTTTTAACGTAAAACTTGTATTTTATCTTTTTCTTTCGAGTCGGACATTTCTAGTTGGTATATCTTTGAAAAATGAATGAATTGACTTTTAACAATATTAAAATAGTTATTTTTTGAATGAGAAGAAACTAATATGTTCCGTTTTCAAACAAAACCGAGCTAAGAATACATGTCGTTGTCTAATACACAAAACCGAAGAAAAATAACTCTATTTGTTATGCTATGGTGATTATGTGACTTCTTTGTGTCCTAAGTTTGTAGTATAAAATTATTAAATGATCGTTGCAATTTGTAATTGACATAAACAATATCAAGCACATGTGTTATGTACACTATTTGAGCTAAACGTGATTTGTATCTAGTTTTTTCGGATTATGCCTAACTAGAACTTATGCTAGATTTCTTGTACTAAGTTGCGAAATTGTATATGCATTGCATATAGGTATAGATCACTTAATTTACAAATGTTACATAAACATCTTGTAAATCTTTTCGAGTATGAGAATATACTTAGGACTAAGAGTTCAATAACTTGTCAAGTATATTATTAAATGTGTTAAAACTAGTCACCTAAATATTTCCAATGATTTAATCTATTTTCAATAACACGTTTAAATATTTTTCAACAACTTGCTTTGTTTAACCTTGGGTTGGTTAAACAAAAGAAAAGATTGTATCAATACATTAGTAACTAAAAAAAGGAAAATGCTTATGCTTGCATGGTTCTAACATACACACATAATTTTTTATAAAACATATATTATTTTACAAAATATGTGCGTTGTATACAAATGGTTAGAAAACTCGTTTATATACTCATAAAATATCAAAAACTATGCATATTATACATAACAACAAATAGTTTTTCGCACAAGTAAAATTTACGAAAATCTTAAAATAAGAAATTAACTTACGTTATCATCAACCCCACCTTACAACATCCTGGGATTAATGGAACACACACTAGTAAAATATTTATTTTATTTCTTTTATAAATGAGTGTATTGTGAAAAAATATTTTGAGAAAATATCAATTCATTATCAAATTAAGATTGAAATTTTATATGAATCTAATTGACAAGTTTTCTGTGTATGACAATGAAGTCGGATTTCTTAGTTTGTTTAATTTTAAGATTATATCATATATAACAAAAGTTATCATCTTAGATCTACATAAAGTAATCACACATGATTGATATGAAAATAATTACATCCTTTCTAGATGAAAAAGAAATATGCCTCGAATCATAACTCACCCACTTGTGTTGATGATGCCATATTGAGTCTATTTGTCTAATAGTTTTGTTCTAAATATTATACTAATATGTTTAATACATGCATAAAATACACAATGAATTAGGATTGAAGACTTGGATGTTTCATCCAAAATATTCAAGAATTTACATGCATATGCAATTGTAATGTGTCATTTCCGAAAAACCAAACACGAGACACTAACAATATATGAAAACTTTGCTCATGACAACATAAAAACATAACTACCAAGCTCAAATTCACTTTTGACTAAATTCTCAAATAAATAACTATTATAGTTTTAATGCCCGAGGATAACATGATGTTTAGGAAACATTATGTTTAAAGAATTTATAGACTTATCATATTAAACGATTAATACAGGATGATATATATATCCTATGCATTTTATTTTCTTCATAGCATAAATGGTTGTGTTACAAGAAACACTACATATAATTTGAAAAATATAAGTTATTAGAATTAAAAAATAACAATATGTGTCAATGCATAAACATGTTAAAGTACATTTATTCAAATACTTATTTAATTATGGTATACAACATTAATAAGAATAATAATTTTAGAAAAACATATTTGTTTAAAAATAAAATATGGCTCTTTTCAATCATTTATCATTGAAGAATCACAAACTCAATTATGATAAAGAATCTTGATGAGATTCATTTCACAAGACATGCAAATGAGCATTCTTAAAACACTCTCAATATAACATATTTTTCATTGTCACAAATAAGCACATCTCTTGGCTTTTGAAAAACCAAACACGTTAAATATCACATATGACAACTACATATGTAAAATGACTAAATATATGACATCCATTAAATCAAGCAATATGAAATCGAAATCAAGCAACCTATAGATCTTGAACAACATATATTAAAACATCTTGTTATCGCTTCTCTAAGAATTCCACACATCATGATTAGGATTATGCGAACTGGAATTAAAGAGTTAGTTGATCATGTTAGGATTGCCCTTTAGAAAATATAATACAAAATTTATCTTTGCTACACACCTTCATTAGAACAAATATAATAAATTATTTTGTCTAACATGAGAATGACTACTAAGAATCTATTGCACAAGAAATTCAATTTGACCTAACGTTGAATTGCTTCCAAGAGTGAAGTTTAGGTTCGTGTATAACCTGTCATAAAAATGGTCGTGTTTAGCCTGGAATTGACACCACAGTGATAGTCGCCATATTCATTCTCAATTTGATTAAAGGCTCTTCCTAAATATGCTAAGTGATAGTCTACATCGATTAAGAACTTTTGTATCCTTAGAATTACACCTAAGCACGTAAAATATAGGGCTTCTCCTTAGTAAATCGAGACACAATGGCACCTCAAATATGTGCTTTAATGTTTCAAGGATGATTACTTGTTCACAGTAATGCAATTATAGTCCTCAATAATCTGATGCTTAGACTTTTAATGCTTAAATATTAAATGCATGTCCACTATAAAGGCATTTGTCTTTTTCTAGCAATTTAGATAAAATATTTCTTAGTTTATCTAAATAGCACATGCTCTTAAATGCTAAATTCTAACATGTTTTACATGATGATTACATGTTAATTGTACACCTACACTATATTAGATTAATACATGACAATTAACATTTAAATGCCATAGAGTCTTACAACATTATCTTGTTGATTATTGTGTCGATTGCATGCTTAGATAAACTTATATTTCTATATCTATATTGGTCTTAGCAACTAGGTATATATTTCTCACACTAGAAATTTATTCTTCGCGCCGTGTCCAACAATCAAAAAAGGTCAAAAGAGTCGAAAAATGGTCCTTATATCTCCGTGAGTCTTCACCCACACATTCTTTAAACATCCTCCTCGCCTTCTTCCAAATAAATTCCACTCTTATCGTCAAGGAAAGTTAGATACATAATCTAACATTAACTCCTCCCAAAGTAGGTTTTGACAACTTTAAATATTTCATTCCTGAAATAATTTCAAGTATCTTTACTGCGATCGGCAAAAACGTTAAAAGTCATCTCTGAAAACTCAATTCAAGCTTTAATTTAACATCAGAATGTAAAATGCTCTTCCTAAAGCTAAAACTTAAATCGACCTTCGTGGACAAAGTCTTAACGATTATTCTACAAAGTAATTCGTAGCCTCTTTAATATATACACCTTAAGACTAAGTACTTTCACTTCCGTTAGTCATTTCCATCTCCTTAGGAATGCCACGATGGTTTATCGTCATGCTCATCTCATACACAATGAAGATCGAACATTATCTATCAATCTTAGGATAGAAAAGTCATCAAAATTCGTCGTCATTTCCTTCGCGACAATGTCCAAAAGGAAATATCTTCATCAAAAAAGTTTCGTCGAAAGACAACATCGCCGACATCCTACGAAAACCACTCAATACTGTGAACCTTTTTAATCTAGGTCTAGAATATGAAACAATCTCATAAACGGGTAATTCTCATTTTAATAGTCTTGTTACATTAAATAATTCAGACAAAATCTCAAAACTTAATCATTTCATCCTGAGAAATATTTAAGCATTTTTAATTCAGAATGCAAATTAAAATGTCCACTCAATGTTCATAGTCTTAGGGTCGTTTTATAACAAAAACCTAATATAGCCTCTATTATTAATATAAGAATGGTTAAAATATTACCTCCACATTTTCCGCTACCTATACCTTTAGACAACCTCGTTACTTCGTCGTGTGATTTTTCTAATGAACATTCGCATACTCAAGAAGAGATACATAACTATCGCGGATGAAGTTCATCGTAATGTTAAGCGTCATCCGTCATGTACATTGTCAAGCTCAATCGTCTTTCGTTGTATTTCTCTCATCTATTCTTTTATTCCACAATTTTATCATCCTACATGAGCACGAATTTAGAAGGAAGGGGAAAACACACCTGTACCATAAAGATATCCTTTAACCAAATACTCTCACGAACTCACATATGTGATTCTTATCACTAGAAGCCAAAGTGAAATGAAAAACTTAGTCATCCTCACCTACTACATCCAAGTCATCCACATAGACATACTTCCATATCCGAACACTCATAAGCATGTGTGTCCTATGTGTCAAAAGGTAAAGTGAAATTTGGTATTGAAATGCGTCCCATCTTCAATAATCCCGACACTCATAATCATGTGTCCCATGTTTTCAAAAGCAAGTGAATTTTCGTAATGAAATGCAATCTCATCCCTCATATCCGACACTCATAAACATGTGTGCCTATGTTGTCAAAAGTCAAGTAAATTTCATAATGAAATGTGTCTCATCCAATCATTCCCACTTTTTAGCAAGTGAAGAACACAAAGAAGATATTCAATCTTCAAGTGTTGTTGAGTCATCACAATGTCGTGTCTTTCATTTTTCATCCAACTATTTCCACTTTTTAGCAAAGTGAAGAACACAAAGAAGATATTCAATCTTCAAAGTGTTGTTTAAGTTCATCACAAATGTCAGATCCACTTCTCTTCTACCATTTTCAGATTTTCACCGTTGTTTCGTCAACATTAACAACCAACAAAACACCCAACAAACCTATTGTCAATACCTTCCCTTTCCATTCACGCTCATCCTTCTTCGTTTATGTTCCCTCCTCAAATCATCTATCATTAACATTTAGTTTGATCTATTTACGATAATGTTTATCCTCAAACACTCTAAACATGAAAAGCATACATAATGCTTAACAAAGAAACCTTGAGGATTTAGGAATCTCTCAATACAACCCCTTAGACCTATTCAAAACCAATCATCATCTTGGTTAATGACGATACCTATAAGGAACATGTTCAATCAAATACGTTCATACACTTATCCAAATGAATCTTGGAATATGTCATTCTCATTAATAATAGTGTGTCAATAATAGACCGATTTGTTCTCGTTTATTAAAGTCGGTATTATACCGAAGGGTGTTGGTCAAGTCTTAGTCCTTAAGCATGTGCCGGTCGAACTTTATCATTGGTTCCTAAACATTCTCGTGTCTTAAGTATACGTCATGATTCCTTTTATCATGGATTTAGGTTGTTGTTATTAAAACAACGAGTGCATGTGTCTAGGTTTTAAATTTTCTTTTAAAATGTCATAGTTTAGAGTGCATATATCTAAGACATGCATGTCTTGTTCCCCGTTAGTGTATTGTTATATATATATTTAGCTATCATTGTTGATATATATATGTGCACTTTTCTACTAATTTTTTTGTAGCACACTTCCGTAGCTTGATTCCTTGGTGCCCCAAACAAGGGGGAGCATACACCGAGGGGGAGTTGCAACCGTTATGACATCTACACATTTCTTGATATGTGTATTCCACCCCTATAATATTGCTCTTATATATATATATATATATATATATATAAATCTTGTTGCAACGAAACTAAACCCTTGAATAGGTTAAGAATTTGCAACAAATTTGATCCCTAATCCACTAGAATTTCAAAAATATACCCCCAAAAAAAAAAAGGAATGGCAAATGTCATAGGAGTGCAAGAGCTAAGGGGTGCTCATTTTCAATGTAGATATCTTAGGAGGTATGATTTTACGGTTTATAAGGAGCAAGACTTCACTGGGATGAATGCAAGCTCGCCTCTTTGGTTTCAAGGATGAAGTGTAAGTAAAAGTCTCGCCTTAGAGTCTAACCTTTTTGCTTTGACAAAAGCAGAGGAGAAGCAGAAAACAAGTAACTTATACATTTTACTATGGTTAATAGTTTACAATATTTTGTCATCATCAAAAAGGGAGGAATTGTTGGTAGAATATTTACGATATTTAATCTTTACAATTCTTTCATGGTTTTGGTGATGACAAACATGTACTTATACACCTAACGTAAGTGCTTAATACTTGTGATCACAAATTAACAATGCTTTCAATGACAACAACTCTCGTCTGTCTCAAGTCTGCTTCAACGAAGTTTACAACCCGACTTAATCACTTAAGGTATGAATAAATAAATGCTTAATTTATTTATGGGGTTTATGCTTTGGCATGAAGGTTCTTGAATTATATGGAGGAGGTATTTTATCCTAAGGTTGAAGATCCACATAGTGTCATATCGCAGGTTTATAGGATAAAGTAGAAAAAGTTAGAAATAAAGAAAATTTGAATCTTTGGCATCTTGCCAGGGGAGTCACGGTTCCACCGTAACAGCATACGGATCTACCTTTTGGTGGATCCGTGGATCGCAGTTGTCAACAAAAATGACTAGAACTTTGGGTTTTCTTCCAAAATTTCAAAACAAATTATCATTCAAATATCATTTTGCTACAATATCATACGATATATCACGATAAATAAATGCATAGTTTCAGTATCTTAGATCAAGCATGCATAGCATTCATAAGCATATAGTTTACCAAAATAGTATAGTCTAGTGCAAAGATACTGCAAGCAAATGTTGAGATAGTATTCTTTAGATGACAATTCATCATTCTTAGAAATACTCCTAATGTACAGTTGATCCACGAATGGCCAATATCCTAGCAAAGGAGATGATTGGTTTGAGCTTTCCATCGATGATGGAGAGTAAGGTATGTCAATCTTAACTTCTTTACTCTTATTCCTCTTTCTCTCATTCTTCCTATTGATGGAACTCATCATTCGATAGTGCAAAACGAGTTGTAATGTATGATGAGGAATAAAGAGTTTAGGGTGTTTAGCAAGAATAAATTGGTAAAGGCGAGTAATGAGTAAACTGTATGGAAGAGGACAATCGACTCTATTTTTAACACTTTGAATTTTATGAGCAATGAAGTAGGCAAGGTTAAAGTTTTGAGAGTTTTTAAGATGATAGAGCATGATGGCAGAGCATGCATCTATGGAGCTTTTGTGAGTGTCGACACAAATGACATTCTCACGAATGATGAGTTCCCAATCCTTGATGTTGGGACGAAGATTATCTTGGAGGATAATGGTGGGATTTGAGAAATTTTGATGACTTGATGGAATGCAAATGTTTTGAATTACGTCTCTAATGTTTGGAAGGTTAGTTTGATAAGAGACATGTTTTTCACTGGTAGTGTTAAAAAGTTCTAATGAACATTCCTTTGAGAAGATACATGTTCCTTTGTATGAAATATGAAGGACTTGAACAATTTTTCAAGTGACATTATGAAATATTTGTCTCGAATGGTGAATCTAATTGAAAGAGACATATTACGCACATTACGAATTAATTAGAATTTGCGATAGAATTCGATGATGAAACGAGGACAAATATGATTGTTTAAAGTGAAGAGACAATCAAATTGAATGGATTTGAATTGATTGAAGATGTCGTTGCCAAAGGTGAAGGAGGATTCAATGTGTCTTCCTTCATGAATGAAGCGATTTCAAAGGGTTTTAAAAGAGCTTTTGGCATTGTTTGGAGTGGACCTTTGGTGATGGATTTTTGGTATGTAGGCTTTGGTTCTTTTATAGTCGGGTTTCATCATTCCAAGCATAATTGAACCTAGTAAATTAATAATTAGAATATAGATAAATATATTTAAGATAAGTTATGATATATGTATGTGATTCATGTACATGATGTAGTTAAATGCTCATTCATTTTGCTTTATCTCATAAGACAAGTGAGTCAAGATAATTCATTATTTGTAGATCTTGAGGGTTCATTCATGAGAGAATAATCGTTTTTTATTTGTATTTACTATGTAGATGGATATCACTTGTTTTATAAAAATTCCCAATTGTGAGTTTTTGTCAAAAACACATAACTTGGGGTTTTTTAGCGAAAAATTAACTTTTGGCGAAACACATTAAATGTGCATTCCAAGTATGGAAGGATTAATTGATCTATTATTTCAAGCATTTTTCTTTTTATGGAAATAAAATTAAGTGTTTCAAAATAAAGATTTAGAAAAGAAAAACTTACAATTATGATTGTAGATATCTTGAAATGTATGGATCTATCTTAATTATAGCTTGAAATGATGTTGGCAGGAATGCTCAATCTTGGGTGATATGAGAGGTAGGTGTTGGTGTGTTATTGGAGGAGAAGGCAAGTGGTCTAACAACTTAAAAGTAAGGTATCCTATTGACTTACGGATCCACCGCACGGATCTCCATATGGTGGATCCGTGGTCCGCTAGTCTTCAAAAATACGGACAAAGTTGATTTTTGAGCAAATTGAGATATGGTGTTGTGTTTTTAGCAATTGGAGTATGTTATACTTACTATTAGGAGTATGTGATATAATTTCCGGAGTCGACGTCTAAGTTTTGAGTGAACTGTGTAACATGTCGTGAATTTCCCGATGGAATTTCAACGTAGTCGATCCTACTAGGAGTGTGTTATCTTTTAGCATAAGTTTTGACCATTACTAATAACACAATCATTTATGAACACTTAAACTTAACAAAACATCGTCAACACAAGTGTGAGTTACAATTCGATGAATGTCCTTTTCGTCTTTTTCAATCAATTTCGTAAGTTCATGTATTGGAATTAGTAATAGGAATTATCAGCTTTTAAATAATGAGTAATTACTTCATTAGAGTTTCCCCTAACGATTATTTTTAGGATGATGAAGGATCAATATCCATGATAAGTTCCATCATTCCTAATCCTAATCTTAAATAATTAAATACTTCACGTTTTAAAGGTTTAGTAAATATATAAGCTATATTATCTTTGGATGTAACTTTCTCGATAGAGATATTGCCCTTTTGGACGTTATCGCATAGAAAGTGGTGATGAATATCTATATGTTTAGTTCTAGAGTGTTGTACGGGGTTTTTAATTAAGTCGATAGCACCTATATTTTCGCACATAATCGAAACATCGTCGAGACGTATGCGGTAGTCGATGAGAGCTTGTTTCATCCATAGTGCTTGTTGAAATGCCTTTACGGCGAAGACGTATTCAGCTTCGGTTGTGGAGATAGCAAGGGCCGTTTGTTTCTTAGCGAACCAAGATGTTAAACAACATCCCATGAACGTACAAATGCCACTAGTGCTTTTGCGATCAATGTAATCGCCCGCGTGGTCGGAGTCAGCATAAACTACAGTTTCTATTCTGGTTCCTTTCGGATACCATAATCCTAAGTGACTAGTTCCTCTAATATACCTAAATATACGCTTAACGGCTTCTAAATGGGTAGTCTTAGGATTTTCTTGGAAACGAGCACATAAGCAAACACTAAACATAATATCGGGCCTACTTGCAGTTAAATAAAGTAAACTACCAATCATACCTCGATATTTAGAGCTATCCACAGAGTCGGCTTCATCGTCCTTAGTGAGCTTGATCTCCGTTGACATCGGCGTCTTGGTTGGTTTGGAATCTTCCAACCCGAACTTCTTTAACATCTCCTTGATGTACTTGGATTGATTGAAAAATATTCCGTCTTCCATTTGTTTTATTTGAAGACCTAAGAAGAAGTTCAACTCCCCCATCATACTCATCTCAAACTCGCAGTGCATGATTTTTGCAAAATCATCACACAAGTTTTGACTCGTGGAACCAAATATAATGTCGTCGACATATATTTGAACAATGATAAGATGTGACTTTTAATTCTTAGTAAAAAGTTTATTATCGACCATTCCCATTGAATACTCGTGTTTTATTAAAAATGCTTTTAGTCTATCATACCAAGCCTTTGGAGCTTGTTTAAGACCATACAAAGCATTATTAAGTTTATAAACATAGTTTGATTTTGAAAGTCAATGAACCCCGAAGGTTGAGCAACGTAAACCTCTTCGTTTATAAAACTGTTTAGAAAAGCACTTTTTACATCCATTTGGTATAGTTTAAAATCGTTTGCATAAGCAATAGTAAGGAGTATTCTAATTGATTCTAGCCTAACTACCAGAGCGTATGTCTCATCATAATCTATACCTTCTTGTAGATTATATACTTGTGCCACTAATCTAGCCGTATTTCTCGACACTATACCATTTTCATCTAATTTATTTCTAAAGACCCAGTTTGTTCCTATGAGAGATTGACTCAAGGGTAAAGGGACTAAATCCCAAACATCATTGGCTACAATATGATTTAGTTCTTCTTGCATGGCTATAACCCAACTTTTATCTTTTAATGTCTCATTGACATTTTTTGGTTCTATGGTAGATACAAAAAAAAGAAATTACTATGATTTTGGACTTGAGATCTTAAGGTTCTTTGATTAAGATTTCCTATGACTTGATCTAATGGATGATTTTTGGAATCCTTAATGTTAACGACTTCGTCAATTTCTATCGACTCATCTTTTTCATTATTATTATTATTTACTACTTTAGTATTATTTTTAATAGCTTCTTCTTCACCAACATCATCACCAACCAATGGTTATAATTTGGTAGGGGGAGGACTTTCATCGAATGTCACGTTGAGTGATTCTTTGACTTGCATTGTATATTTATTTAGCACTATATAAGCTTTACTATTTTGAGAATATCCTAGAAAAACACCTTCGTATGACTTCGGGTCAAAATTGGTTAGATAGTCCTTAGTATTTAAAATAAAGCACTTGCTTCCAAATACTTTAAAATATTATAAAGAGGGTTTTCTACCTCTAAATATTTCATAAGGGGTTTTTCCTAGTATTGGTCGAATCAATATTCTATTTAGTATATAAGTTGACGTATCAACGACATTGCACCAAAATTTTTGTGGAATGGATTGTTCATTAAGAATAGTCGGAGTACGTGGAGCCGAGAAATTATGAGTAATGCCTTGTGCATCACAATAAGCTCCGAATTGTACTTCATTATCAAATTCCCGACCATGATCCGTTCTAATAGCTACTATAGAGCTACCTGGTTGGTTTTGAATTTTCCTACTTAATATTCCAAATTTCTCAAAGGCTTTATTTTTAGTTTTTAGAAATCTAGTTCATGTGTACCTAGAATAATCATCTACTGTTACGAAGGTGTACAAATTTCTTCCATAGCTTTTAATTGACGACGGACCAAATAAGTCCATATGTAATAATTCTAAACATCTTTTAGTAGAGACCATATTTTTAGCTTTATGACTTGCATGAGCTTGCTTTCCAATTTTGCAAGCATCACAAAAATGTTTATCATATTTTAGCTTAGGTAAGTTTTTAACTAATTCTTTAGATGACTGATATGTGAGAAATCACATATCCTTTATATATTAAAAATATCCCTAAAAAGATAAAATTGTGCATAAAATGCTTGTATATTGCTTGTTTTGTCTTTGTGATTGTGTAAGTATGGATATAGCAAAAATCACAAGAAAACGGTCAAAACCGGACAAAGACGTACACGAGACAGAAAAGAGTGTACAAGAACCAAGGATTTAATAAAGGTCAAAAGTCACCTCTAGTCAACTCTTGGTCAACCAAAGTCAACTCACTAAATGACAAAACCTAAAAATACCCAAAACAGCCCCTCATTGTTAAACATATTTCAAAATTAACCCTTAAAGCCCTAACGGTCATTATCTCTTTATACTATACGAGATAACACTCGTTATCTCTTTAATTTACCCAAATCCAAACATACCAGCCCAATTCCCTATCCAATAGCCCAAGTCAAAAGCCCATATTCCTAGTCAACGCCCCTCACAGTT
>BQNB010084859.1:0-28634 GCA_026074375.1 Tanacetum coccineum
TTGACCTATACATATGAACATCCACTTCTTCACTATCTTCTTCCTTGAGTAAAGGCTTTTAAGTTTCCATTGGTGTGTGACTCGCGTATTCTTACTCCTTTTTATATATAAATAAATATAGATAAATATAAATATATAACAAGGATCAAAATACACAAAATCAATATAAATAAATATAGATAATAAGCTAATAAGCATTAATGAACCAACAGTACTAACAGTTTTAACTACCAGTACTAACCTAGAGTTAGTACTACTAGCTTTAAAATCCCAAAAGAGAACTAGCAGTACTAACTATGGGTTAGTACTGCTTGTTCCAAACACCCCTTAAAGTTTTCACAAATCATTTTTCTTTTTATATTAAGCTGATTTGGTCCTAATTTGTTAAAAACAGATTATCAAATAACAAAATAAGGCACTTATAAGCAGATTTTAGTCAAGAATAAGCACTTAAATAAGCTAAATCAATCTAACAGTATTAACTAAACATACTACCAGTACTAACTAAGAAAGTGACACAAACTATTTTTAAACTAACAACTAAGCAAGATAAGCACTAAACATCATGATAAAGCATAAATAAGTAAATATAGGTAACAAATAAGCACTATAAGCAGTTCTACAGTAAATAAGAAAAAGAGAGACTTACAACACCCTTGCTCACAAACATGGGGGGGGGGGTGGGGGGGGGGTAAACAAAGAATCTACAGCTCAATCTTGTGTAAAACAAGCTATAGTATCATATAGCCAACCCAAGAACTGGCTTATCATCCATAAAGCTTGGTATATTTAGTTGGAATTTTCTATGACTTTACTTAACTTCTTTATTTTTGAGCAAAACAAATGACATATATAAAATTTTATAAGACTTAAAACATATTAAGTAATGCTTTTAACAAAGGAAATACAAAGATTCAAGAATTGACTTAAAAACTCTAAATTTGCATTAAGACGAAAATTAAAGTTACAAGACTTGGAAAAAATAAAATTGCATAAAAATAAGCTGAAAATTTAACTAAGAACTAATGAAAAAAAATGACGACATCTTTTCTTGGTTACAATGGCCCTATATATACTAAAAACGAATTCAGGTCTTGGTTTCTTGTCTTTCTTTCTCTTCTTCTTCTTTGTTTCTTTGTTAGAGACAAAAATCCCAAGTGTGCTTGTTGTGTGAGGTGATTCTAAAACAAATCCCAGCCTTCAATTTCTTTTGTGCTTCTTTTGAGTCATCTAAGCCATCGAAATCACTTGGAAATGGTGAGGGATTGCCAACATGGCAATTATAAAGCTGGGGGGAGATAGTGGAGGAGGGGGAAATGTTTTATCTAGGGTGTTGAATGGTTTGCAGGGTAAAAGAAGGTGAAGGGAACCCGTGAGTGGTTCTTGGGTTTAGTTGGGCGGGAAAAAATGGCTTTGGATAAGTTGGCAGCTTTGGCCCCTCAAGTTATACTTCCCCCAATTTCCAATTTTAGTCCTTGTCTTGTTATTCTTGTAATACAACTTGAGGTTTGGCAATTTTAGTCCCTCAAGTTGTATTTTCTTCACTTGGTTGACTTTTGACTTGTCCCCCTGGGTTTGACTTTCATGACAATTGAACTTTGTCTTTTCCATCCTGTGCTTGGTTTTGTCATTTTTTTGCTTTGTTTTTCGTCCTTTTCTTGAATATCCGTTTCCTGCACAATACAAATGCAAAACAAACATATATTTGGCAGTTTTTGTCTGTTTTTTGTCATTTAGGATCGTTTTTAATGGAAAAGGTATGTGTAATTAAGCACATACCACATATCATCTTGTTTTCTAAGACCAAATCTCGTACAGTATGGATGTCTATTTAACACCATACTCTATGATCACCATCTGCTGAGGCATGCATTATCGAGTTTGCTGCTGCACTACTTTTCATCAACATTTACCACCACCAGCCAGAGAATATTATTCACTTAAAAGAAAACATAAAGACTAGCAGTCTAGAATCTTAGAGGCACCCTGTCCCATAGATAAATAGATTGTTAGTGTACTCGTTGTTGTATTATAACCCACTAAACTTTGAGTAATACTCGTTGGTACGTTAAATGATAAAGCTTGTAGCACTTTTTACTCAGGTGAACGATGTATAAGTATTAACCTATGCTGTTGGTTATTGATCATGCAACAGTATGATGTGGATTTATTTATGCCATGTTGCTGTTAACTATATCTCTGCAAGACATGGTCCTCACCTACATATAGTTTTAATCATGGAGTGTCATGATTTGTCCCTTAAGGATGAAACTTCATATACAGTTTATTCATGTGATCTACAGGAAATGATGACAACCTATTAATCAAGGGATGAGTGTTGAAGGAAAATTGAGTGGGTTGTAGCCCTACTGAGTGCTAATGCAGATCCGAGGCATTGCATTGTATGAGACAAAAACCAACATGGCCCGCAAGTCAATAAGCCAGACCAAACGAGAAGAAGACAAGGTAGCAAGGAATGCTAGCAACAAGAGGAAGTGAAGGTAACCACAAAGGGCATAAGGTGCCTAGAGCACACACTACTAGACCAATCAACAAGAAGGCATATGCTGATCTCTACCTCTGTGCAACCAGTGCAAATTTCACCATAATGGATTGTGCACTGTAAAGTGCAGAATTGCATGCAATAAAAGTTTAGCCCACATAACCGCAAAAATTATAAACACCACTAACTGCTAGAATCAACGAACTCTACACCTGTTATGAGTGTGGAGAGTACTGGGATAACTACAAGAGACAACTGTCCAATAGTGAAGTTTCAGGAACCGTTGAACATGTACTGGAAAGGAAAAGCACGTGGAGACTCTAGCGCACACGTCTAACATCAACATCAATGAGAGACCTAGTTCCCTATAAAACTTAAGTTTGAAACTATCGTAGAACACTATATCCTATAAGAATCTCATTGTACTTCCTCTTAAATTTTCGTTGTAACAAAAAACGATATTCAAATTAACTATCAAATCTATTGTACTAGTGAAATATCCGCCAATCTACTCAATTCTCTAATTATTCCAAACAAACCACTTTACTAAAACATTATGAATTTATGAAACATCTCACTATCACACAATAACAATTTCGCTTTTCTCTCATAAACTGTTTTCCATGGTCAATATTCAAACTATTTGTGTTTATCAATTCATAAACTAATTGTTACCTTACAACATAAACTCCTTACTATTACAATTATGACCGATTGTGTGATTCTTCAAAACAATTTTGATTACCAACTCATAAACAAGGTTTAAGTATCGCCTCATAAACAAAGTCGATGTCATTAACAAACTACCTTACTATCGATTGATAAACTACCATTTTATAAACCATTTTACTATCGTTGACAAATTATCTTACCATCGTTCAATAAACTAACATTTTATAAACTATTCACAATCTTATTCACACGAATTACCTATAATTAACTTTACCTCTTGAACATCTAATATACTATTTTGCATACCACCTTAAAAACTACGTTACTTTAGTCACTTCATGAATTATGCTTGTTCTTACCTATGAAACTTTTTTTCATCACAAATATTATTTTATTGGACAAAAAACCCCATGAGTCCATTTTAGATATGCCTTGTAAACCATCATACGATTTCTCGCAAACCATTTTATTGTCATCCTATCAACAACCTTACATCCACCTTGTGAATCATTTTGGTCATCTTATAAAACTCTTTAATACTTCTTTATACATAACACAATTTTAACGAAAATGAGCATCGCATCGTTAACCCTCAAATATACATAGCCTGATCACCTATGTATAATTCAGGAAGGACTATGCCATGCTGAGAGTAGTCACCCTGTAACATTTGTTAATAAATCCATTTTTTACTTACATCCTTGAAAAACAAATTTTTGTGTGCGTATTCGTAAAACGCGTTTACTTCGGAAAATCAAGTTAGTAACCATAGCAACTAAGCAGACCTTTACTCCATCTTACTATAAAGTTGACATCATCTTATACCAAATCCTAAGCCAAAAAGCCGAGACACATCACTAGTCGCCCTAGGACAATTCGCTATCAAATTTGCTCGCCATTAGAGAATTTACTAAATCATCCGTTCAACATCGACCTGATGCCCGTAGAACTTGGAAGTTTTTTGTCATAATTGGTATGGATTGGTTGTCAATGTATCATGCCATAATAGCTTATGCCGAGAAGATCGTTCGTATTCCCTAGGGAAGTGAAACCTTAATTGTCCATGGTGACGGAAGCAATCAGGGAAACGAGACTCGTTTGAACATCATTTCATGCACCAAAACTCAGAAATATTTGTTGAAAGGACATCATGTCTTTCTGGCACATGTTACTACAAAGGAGACTGAAGACAAGTCAGGGGAGAAGCGACTTGAGGACGTACCAATTGTTTAAGATTTTCCTGAAGTATTTCCTGAAGAATTGTCGGGTCTTTCACTGACTCGACAATTAGAATTCCAAATCGATTTGATGCCTGGTGTATGTAACCTGTACACGAGCACTTTATCACATTAGATCCTTCCAAATGAAAGAGTTGTCAGGAAACTGCAAGAAATCTATCTTGAAAGGGCTTTAATAAGACCCATTTCTCACCTTGGGGAGCTCCGTCTTGTTTTGTCAAAAAAGAAGAGGACTATCATTTTCGCATGTGCATCGTTTTATCGTGAATTAAACAAGCTACTGTGAAGAATCGTTATCACACTCCATGATCGACGATTAAATGATCACTACAAGATCCAGTGCTTATTCTAAGATAGATTGCGATCTAGGTTATCATCACTGTCGAGTACCGGAAATATATTCCAAAGACGGCATTCAAGACTCGGTATGGTCATTACGAGTTGCAAGTTATGCCATTCGGTTTGACGAACGCACCGGCTGTATTTATGGATCTCATGAATCGGTGTGCAACCTGTATTTAGATAAGTTTAAAATTGTCTTTATTGACGATATACTAATTTATTCAAAGAACAAGAAAGAACATGAAGAACATTCGAAGGCAATTCTGGAATTGCTTAAGAAAGAAGAATTGTACGCTAAGTTCTCTAAATGTGAATTTTGGATTCCCAAGGTATAAATTTATTCGTCCACGTGACTGATAGTCAAAGGCATTCAACGTTGATCCCGGCCAAGATCGAAACCAAAAAAAGATTTGGGCAACTCCTAAGACTCCAACGGAGATACGTTAAATCTTAGTCATGCCAGTTAATTTACGAGAAATCAAACAAAGGATCTCAAAAATTGCTAAGACCAATGACCAAGCTTACTCAGAAGAAAGTCGCCTTTGAATGGGGCGACAAGCAAGAAGCAGCTATTCAGACATTGAAGAATAAGTTATGTAGCGCGCCCATCTTAAGCTCTCCCTCAAAGAACTGAGAACTTCATTGTGTATTGCGATGCGTCGCATAAAGGATTGGGTGCGGTATTGATGCAAAACAAGAAGGTGATTGCTTATGCGTCGCGACAATTGAAGAATCATGAGAAAAATTATACTACTTATGATTTGGAACTTGGTGCAGTGGTGTGTGCTCTAAAGAATTGGAGGCACTACTTGTATGGAACCAAGTGTAACGGGTGTTCAACAAGATTCATAAGATTCTACAACACATACTTGACCAAAAAGAGTTGAATATGAGGCAACGTCATTGGTTAAAGTTGCTTATTTATTACGATTGTGAGATTCGTTATCACTCGGGGAAAGCAAATGTTGTTGTTGATGCATTGAGCAGGAAAGAGCGAATTAAACCTTTGAGAGTCCGAGCCTTAGTGATGACTATTGGTTTGGATCTTCTCAAACAAATCTTGAATGCTCAGACCGAAGCACAGAAAGCAGAGAATCTTAAGAACAAACATGTAGGTGGTATGATAAGGAAGGATATACCGAAGGAAAAGTTGGAACCCTATGCTTAAACGGCAGGAGTTGGTTGCCATGTTATGGTGACTTGAGGACTGTGATCATACACGAGTCCCACAAATCAAAATACTTCATCCATTCGGGTTCTGACAAGATGTACCAAGACATAAAGAAGCTATATTGGTGGCCCACAAAGAAAGTCGACAACGTCCACCCTTTTAGCAAATTATGGACATATGCTGGGTCACAGGCGAACACAGCACTAACGTTGGTTCAAGTCCAACAAGCAGTAGTAAAAAGAACAAACAGCAGCATTCATAAAAGTTCAAGCAGTAGTAACTATTAGCAGTAGTAACTGCTGTAAACAAAAACATTAATCGTTTACCACTGTTGTAGCTACAATACCTTCAACCATGTCGATCTTTATGAACTATAACCACAACACTAACCCATTCAATCTATACAAAACACTTATGCCAAGGGTTTCAACATACCATAACCGATCCAATCCTAAAACCTGTTGTTATAACTCGAACACCAGCAGACCTTAAAAACTAATAACGCATCACATGTAACAACTAGTCATGATTATACCAATAATGGAACACACCTTTGTTAAAGGGCCTTCTTTTTTAGTGTCACAAAGCTGTCACAAAGTCTGTCACTAATTCTGTTTACTCCTTTCTTGTATGAACCCTCGATCGATACTTAGGGTTTTAGATCAACAGATTATGGTTTAAAAGATTCACAATTAAACCAAAACCAATCCTGATAATACATAGGAACAACCAACACTATTGTTCTTCCTTTACCGAATTAGGATTTTATGAAAAAACCCTAATATTCACCTTCATCTATGACGTGTAGCATCCAAGTAACGAATAAGAACAAACAACATAATGATCTTGGATGCACGACTAGAAACAATACTTCCTGTTTTATAGAATTAGGGTTTGCAAAAACCCTAATTGCAGCGAATTTGAACTTAACTAAAAACAGAAAATTCGTCACTTGTTTCTTCATAGAATCGACTCCATAAACCTTGTAGATCCTAGATCGAGAGCCACCAGGCTCTGATACCAATTGTGGAATTCTAAATAACTCCTTAGATCGTTTAAGACTCAGATTGTTTAGATCTAATCTAGGATTATAAACATCAAAGATAAATATTACGCAGCAGAATAATAACAATAAGAACAATGATGTTTTTCAAGGTTTTTTTTATTCATCACAGTCCCAAATGATTCTTGAGGCTAAACACTAACTAACTATTAGCTAAATAACTATTAAATAAGCATGTACACACACAAACACGTTTATTTACATGACTCTCATAGAAAGCCTGTGTTTTTCTGGATACTAAAACTATGTGTCTATGATCTATTTATATAGAGAGATCATGACTTATAAAGGAAGTTAACATAAAGATATAAACAAGTAAATCTTTTAAACATTAAGAAATATCTTCTGTTATTTTTATCTTCTTAAGGAGATCTTCTAGTATCTTCATCTTTTGATATCTTTGACCAAATTTTCCATAACTCTCCACCAGCTTTTAGAATTCTTTAATGACGATTTAGTCCTTATGTTTTATTCTTTTATTTATTTTGCCTCATCAAATCTAGAATCTCAACATATCTCATCCCTTGAAGATTTATCTACTGATCTCCAAGCCTCATCTATCATCATAGATTATGGAGTCGTGTATCATATTGTACTTAGAGCATTTGGGAAAGTGTATTGTATTCGATAGGACACATAGGGTAGTATCTATCTTTTTTGTATCTTATTGTATTGATTAGCACCTAATTGAGGGTAAGCATTGTGGGATTTTTTCCTCCTTGTTGGAACACTGTATTTAGCTTAGTACCATATAAAGGGTAAGCGAAGGTTGGTTTGATTCTACCTTGTGAAGAATCTGATATTTAGCTTTGTACCGTTAAAAGGTGTAAGCGATGTTATGAGGCTTCTCCGCCAGTTGAAGGAGTATTGGTGACTAGTAGATTCGAACTCTCGAGTAGGTGACTCAGGAAGTGGAGTAGGGCAACGAAAGTAACCTTGTAGCCGAACCACTATAAATATTCGTGTCTTATATCCTTTACATTCTATGTTTATTAATCATCATAAAATACACATATAAACAAATAGATCTACAATGATAAAAATAATTAAATTAAAATTTTAATTGGTAAAACTATTCAACCCTCCCTTATAGTTTTCCACAATTAGTATCAGAGCAGCTTATCAAAGTTTTTTAAAATATAGTGTATTTTAAAGTATTTAAAATCAATCAAATGAACTTCAAAACTACAACCTCTATACAGATCTATTTGTGTTATCTATTTTTCCTGTATTAGAAAGAATGGAGGATCATCAAAAATGGTCAGGGACATCCTGATGTTATCTCTAAAGTTTCAAAAAGGTACATTATAGTTTTCTCTCTTTAAATATTGTGACTAACCTCTTTTGCGTATTAAAAGAATTGGTTAATATTTAAAACTACTATACTGGGCCAAAATTTGGTCCTGGACCAATAAACCGGTTTTGTTGGTTTTATGTGAGAAAGGAACCGGCCATGCTTAGCCAATAGAACAGCGGGCTCTGTTTAATATCTCATTCTTCCTGGGTAAAAAATAAAATAATTGGGCTAAATCACACTTCGTCTTGAGGAATTTGCCTGCATTTTTCATATTCCTCGTCGTAGAGTATATGTGTTCACTTCTGAAGGGGCCATCTCATCCCTACCAAATGGTGTTGATTCAAATCCTGACATTTATCCACCCCCTCATGAGGATCCCTTGCTAATTAGTGATTCCCTTTTCTATCTTAGACCTCCTGGTAAGACTCGCAAGGTCAAAGGAGTAGACGTTACCTTCGACCCTTTCCAAATGGTCATATTCGAATTGAAAACCAATCTCAAAAAATAGGAAATCATCCTTAGTGAGAATGCCGTAAGCCTCACAAGAAACAAAGACCATCCCAATACTTGTTTCTGCTACATGATTTACTGTCTTACCATTGGGAACACTCTAATCTTGCCTACTAAAAGAATGGTAAGTGTGACCAAGAGCACCGATATGACTCTTCCTTATGGAATGCTTCTCACTCGACTTTTTAAGCATGTTCGCGTCACTCATCCTCATGCATAATCGAATGATCTCTATCTTTTGGATTACGTGATGATCCTCTCTCTGAAAAGAGAGTCTTCAAGGTCATGCCAAGTGTAAAAAGGCCTCGCATTCCAACTCCCACTCCTTCTGAATCATCCGAGTCAACCTCTTCCTCTTCTCGTTAAGAAGAAGAAAATGATCTCGTGAACAACTTTGTGCTTGACCTCATTCCCTACATCAATTAACTTCTACCCATCAAAGAAGAAGAGTCACCAGAATTCAAGCAAACCAAGGGGATGTTCAAGTGCCTCAGTTATTTCCACTTCAACCTAGGGAAGAAGAAAAAGTAAAGGTGTGCTAGAAGGTGTGAGTGACAAAATGGGTTTGTGTCTAATGAACTTGTTTAGTTTAAACCATTTGGTACTTGTAAACTTTTGAATAATCTCTCTTTTCCCTCTTTGTATGTTTGAAAACTTGTATGGTGTGTCCTAAACTTAATCGTTCAAGTCTTATAGATGTTATCTTATGTCTTATACTGTTTGATTTTCTTATTAAGGAACGTTTGGTTAAGTATAACCTATTAGGACTAAGAACACTTTTGCTTTTCCCATTTGCCTAGGTTTATCTAACACTGGTTTTTGATCTAGAAATGAAAGGGAAAAACAAGATTAGGATTGCTTTTAGACCACTACTAGAGAAATAGAAATTTTGGGACTTTAGCTGCTACAGCCGGTTCCATCTGCAGCAAAGCCAGTTCCATCAGGCCAATAGAACCGGGCTTGCCGGTTCTACAGAGAGCATTTGCTCATTTTTGGGTGATACTTTTTTTATCTAAGCTCATAAATATGTTAGTTAGACTTGTATCAAGCTAAACCTATACCTGGTTCTTTCTTGTTTGACTTAAAAGAGAGGGAGTCCTAATGATTAAGTTTTGAGAAAAGTTAGTGGCTTAGACATTTATTGTTTTTGCATGGCTTTTGAATATAAATTTAGACACTAGTTAGAGCTTGTTATCACAATCTAAACCTGCAAATAATCAGTCTTTAACCCCTCCCTTGATCATCATCCTCATGGCTTCAAGTGCTAACTCTTCCACCCAAAATTCACCAAGAAAAGTACCAAGAACCGATTTCATTGATCTTTCTTCAAATGAATCCTCACCAATCCAAAACATTCCCATAAACACCACCCTAGATACCACTCTTGCTCTCATAATCCCTCCACCAACAATTAGCCAAACAATCCCCTCTCAAGGGACTAATGTATCACCTCTAGCTCCTAGAGCTCTTGTCTTCTCTACTCCTCCTAGCTCACCCTTTGAACCGCATCCTTACTTAACCACTTTGGATGATCTTCCACCTAGGAACTCCAATCCACCACCACCATCACTCTCTTAAGGTTACTCTCAAGGTCTCTCCCAAACACTCCCTATACCAACACCTATGGACTTTAAGACATTTTTCCCTCCAATCAATCTCTCTAGAAGTAGAATGTGTGCTCAACCCGAACCATTCTTAATTAGAAATCAAGTGATGCAACAAATTAGACAATTCCAAGACTTTGACCATCATATTGAAGCCGTAATCTAAAACGCACAAAATGTGTAAAATAATCTCCATCCTTCATTCACCACCATTTTGCCTCAAGTGCCACCACTAATCCACTTCACCACCACATCTACAACCTCAATACCACCTTTTAGAATATCACTTCCATAATTAAGCACCTTTATTCCTCTTGATCAATCACTATGGATGGAAGGTCCCCCTCCTTCTCAACCTCAAGAACACACTTGCCCCCATTGTCAACGAATCAAAGCTATTGTCAACAATCTTTAAAACAAGATGAGGTTTATGTTGAACCACATCCTTGAGTGCCTCAATCATCTCTCAAACCAACAACCATAGGATGGTGATTGCAAGCTCGTAGGACTTTAGATTTTAAGAATTGTTTTCGTTAAAACTCTAGTCATGATTTTAGTTTTATTGATCTAAGTCAATGTATTTTTATTTCATGACTAAAATGTTCTTAACGTTAGATTTATGTATTTGATCATCATGTTATGTGCTAATCATGAATGTTTTATGGTTGCAATGACTATGATCATAGTTTTTCTTTTTAGGTTTAATGTAGTTATAACATTAATCATGATTTTAGTTTTTGTTGACATAGGTCAATATATTTTACTTCATGATTTAACTTGTTCTTTATAGAATTTGAATTGTGTGTTGAATTGCTATCATGTATGAACTCGTGTTTCTTTGATTCTTGAAGTATTTTTGCATACTAATATCCCTGATTCTCGTAATGTATTATTTGAATAAATTGCTTCCCGCTAAAGTTGGCAAAACTAACTTGCAGGTCAGCCGGTTCTATTCCCTAAGGAAGCCGGTTCCTTTCAGGAACAGAACCAGCTGGACCCGGCAGCTCGGGAATAATTCACTTATTTTTCCTTTTAATTCTCCATTTAAATATTTTGCAATAGCATTGTGTCACATGATTCATCCATTTAGGGGGAGCATATCATTTTTATTTCTAACATGTCTTCTTGTAGCTTTCTAAATTCATTTGGAATCCTTGACGATCCCATTTAGGGGGAGCATTCGTCAAGAGGGAGCATTGGACTTGATTCTATTTGAATCAACTTTAGTCAAATCCTCTCTCATACCATACTTACATTTGATTCCTTCCGAATCATCTTTGGTTCCATTTTAGTCGAACCACTCAACATTACTACATTACATTGCATAATCTTTCGTTGGTTAGTTTTTCTTCAACGCTTTTTTTGTTTCGACAAAAAGGGGGAGAAGGAAGTAAAAACTCTAATTTAAAACCTATAAACTTTATAATTTACTTTCGATAAAGATGTGTTTTGTCATCAACAAAAAGAGGGATATTGTTAATACAAATGAACCATAAAAACGTTTATTTAGATTTTACAATCTATTCGTGTTTTGTTGATAACAAAACATAAAAACATCAGAAGTAGAAAGTAGAAAGTAAAGCTTGCTAGTTTTAAACCAGTAGTTTTATAACTCAACTATCATCTCATTTATCTCACAAATCATATATATTTACTTTGTTAAGATTTTATAAATACATCTTTAGAATAAATGTGCAAAATAAGACTTAAACATATATTAACAAAGTATACACTAAAAGATATTTTTTCTATAAAAGAAAAACTTTGTATACATCATGCATGACCTCAAAACATATCTAGACAAGATTTGTTAAATCTAAATTCAGATTTGTTGTCAGATAGCCGGTTCTCTCCAGTTGCACTGGCCGGTTCCATTATGGTGATGGAACTGCCAAGAACCGGGCTACAGCATTGGCCGGTTCTATTACATTGCACTGGCCAGTTCCATTGAGGCAATGGAATCGGTGGAATCTGGCTACAGTAACTTTCAAGCCTATAAATACCAAGTTATTTTTCTTGTTTTAGGCATCAATTTGAATAGTTTTCACTTTCATATTCAAATAACATCTGATCATTGATCATGTTCTTTTTATTTTAGTATTTTGGTGAATTTCTTGATAGGAGAAGTTTTACCAACTTTTGCATATGAGATCAAGCATCAAGAATTACTTGTAGCAAGTATCTCTCATCACTTGAAGATCTATCTACTGATCTCTAAGCTTCATCTATCATCATAGATTATGAGGTCGTGTATCATATTATACTTAGAGCATTTGGGAAAGTGTATTGTATTCGATAGGATACGTAGGGTGGTATCTATCTTTATTGTATCTTAGTGTATTGTTAAGCACCTAATTAAGGGTAAGCATTGTAGGGTTTGTTCCTCCTTGTTGGAACACGGTATTTAGCTTAGTACCATATAAAGGGTAAGCGAATGTTGGTTTGATTTTACCTTGTAAAGAATCTGGTATTTAGCTTTGTGTCGTTAAAAGGTGTAAGCGACGTCGTGAGGCTTCTCCGTCAGTTGAAGGAGTATTGGTAACTAGTGGATTTGAACTCTCGAGTAGGTTACTTGAGGAGTAGAGTAGGGCAAGGAAGGTGACCTTGTAGCCGAACCACTATAAATATTCATGTCTTATATCCTTTACGTTATGTGTTTATTAATCATCATAAAATACACATATAAACAAATAGATCTACAACGATAAAAAAATTAAATTAAAATTTTAATTGGTAAAACTATTCAACCCCCCTTCTAGTTTTTCACAAACATGACGAAAGGGAAGGAAGGAAGGAGCGAGGCCGTTAGTTTTACTGTTCAAAGAACCTGGCACCCATCTTCAAAACAACACAATGAAAAAGTTGTTTGTACAAATTGCAATTACCCAGGTCATGACGTATCTTCTTGCTTTTAACTTAAAGGTTACCCCGACTGGTGGACTGGACCATGTGGAAAAAACTCATATGGACGTGGTCGTAGTGTCGCATCCTCTAGTGGTCGAGGTAAAGGGGTGAATTTTAGGGTTGACAATGCGGCTCAAAATGCGTCGTCGAATCAAAGTAACACAAATGTTCATCTTTCTTCTCAAGATATGAGTTCTCTTACTCTCGCTCTTAGTGACGAATAATGGAATACAATGATTAATATGTTTAAATCACTAGCTCCAAATAATGACAATCAAGCTGAAAAGCTTTATGGTATGTCTCTTTTTCTTTGGATATTAGATACTGGTGCATCGCTACATATGACTGGTGATAAAAGTATGCTACATGATCTCCATAATATATTTCCTATTCATGTATACCTACATGATGGTGTACTAGCTAACGTCATTCATAAAGGAATAATTGTTTTTAATGACGGCATTCGTGTTCAAAATGCCCTATATGTTCCACGGTTGCGTTGCAACCTGATTTCATTTATTAAATTGATGAAAGATCATGACTACATAATTACATCAACTTTAAAAATTTGTGTTATACAAGACCGCATTTCGAGGACGGGGATTGGTGTGGGTGAAGAACGAAATGGGGTCTTTTGGCTTCGGTCGTCGACGCCAAAAGTTAGGCATTGTTGTTCTACTACATGAGACACTTATCAAACGTGGCATCGACGACTTGGGCACCCCTCATATCAACTAGTTTCTGTTTTGCCTTGTCTTAGTAGCGATTGTTCAAAGAATAAAAATAAACCTTGTGATGCAAAACAAACTCATGTTTTGTTTCTATTAAGTTCTAGTAATGAAAGTTCTGTTTTCTAGTTAATACATTGTGATGTTTGGGGCCCTTATAGTACTTCGTCTTCATGTTGTGCCGCTTATTTTTAAACAATCGTAGATGATTATTCTTGAGGGATTTGGGTATACTTGATGGGTGCTAACTCTAAAGTTGGGAAAATTATTAGAATTTTTTTTGCCATGGCCTCAACTCAATTCAATAATAAGGTTAGATGTATCCGTAGTGATAATGGAACGGAATTTACTTGTTTGGAAAAGTTCTTTCAAGAACAAGGAACTTTGTTCGAGAGTTCTTGTGTTGGTATTTCACATCAAAATGCTGGGTGGAACGAACACACCACCATATACTTAATGTAGCTCAGGCCCTTTGATTTCAAGCAAGTTTGCCATTAGATTTTTTGGGGGGATGTATTCTTACTGCCAGGTACCTGATCAATCGAACACCTACCCCTCTTAACAAAGGAAAAACTCCGTATGAACTTCTTTTTGAAAAATCTCCATCATATAATCATATTCGTGTTTTTGGAAGTCTTTGTTTTGCTTCTAAAATTCCTCATGATCGAAATAAATTTAATTCTCGTAGTCGGAAATGCATTTTTGTTGGGTACCCGTATGGAAAAAAGGGGTGGCGATTGTATGATATTAAAAACAAAGAGTTTTTTGTTTCTCGTGATGTGATATTTTATGAAAATAATTTTCCATTCACATAATCTAAAACACCTACATATGATCCCACTTTACCTCACTCAAGAGTTATTAATTATGATTCGTTACCCAACACTTATGTGAGGGAAGATGTAAGTGATCAAGGGGCTGCTAATATTTCAAACTTTGACACTCCAACTTCATCAAGTATTTCTCCATCCTCAAATAATGATAATATAGCTTTAAGTGATGATTCGACAAGCGAGGGAGTGATATTGTTAATGACACTAATTGTAACACCCCCATTTTTGGATTGCGCAGCGAAAATTACAATGGGTGTTACTAAATAACATAGTACACTGAGATAATAGAAAATGACCCAAATGAGACGTTTTACAAACATGTGTTCCATTATTTAATCAGAGAAAATGCGTTTAGGTCCCCACAGGAATCGTAACCACAACCATTACAACATTTGAAAGACAATTGTTTCAAATTAAAGACATTGTTTTAAAACACATTAAGACATTGTTTTTGAAAGACAAGGAACACACAAGTAGTCTTTCACCAAATCATCACACGCACGACACCTCCACGCCATCGTTGCCTTCATCCTTGGTTACCTGGGATAAAACATGTTTAAAACGTCAACAAAATTGTTGAGTGAAATTCATAGAGTTTAAAATAATCAATAAGTAATAATCTTTGAACACATAATTAGTTCTCGGGAAAACATTGCAACGAATACAATGTATAACATCTCTTTTCTTTCACGCAATAAGCTCATGACACCGAACGTTAACAATACATATATCCTTTCATATGTCAATTTGCCCCAGAACAAGGTATTATTGTCATATACCTACTACTTCTAAATACAAAACGTCCGTTTGACAGGGTGTTCACAAGGATTCAATGATCAGACCCCAAACGGGGTTGTCCAAACCGTAATAGATCTATTTAATGCATTAGCGTTCACCTCGCAAGGCAATAATGGTTCATAAATAAGGGACTCCAAAATAAGCTACTTAAGCCGGAAACATTTCTAGCACATGATACCACCGATCTTTTATCCGAGGCATACCATAAAATCATAATTGATCGATAATAAAACAACATGTATCCCCCTCCGTGAGTTTATAAAACAATCAAAAAAGATTTAAAAAACAGAGGCTACGAACCACACCATAAGCAAAAAAATCCATTCAATCAAATCACAATTGCAAATAATCTTCACGTCTCACCGCCACCTATATAATACATTATAGCGGTACGTGACTAAAAGATACAATAATTCATATAATGTCGTACTTGTATATAATTTATAAAACTATACGTATATAACAACATATACTACAATCTCCAAGTGCGGCGCAAAATTTTTTACTTCGACGCACCCCCAAATGTACAACAATTACAGTTGCGTTACGCTTCGTTTACCATAAAGTTTTTATTTTTAAAAAGTTGTCGAAAGTAAGGATAATATAATCCGAACTTCGTATTTCATCATTAATTAACTAACATTATGAACCCTTTGCTCATTATAAACCATATTCAAAAGTATACGCAAGTTTGACTTTCAAAAGTCAAACTTCGTAGTTGACTTTTACACCAAAAAATTTCAAACTTCATTTAGCCATAAAATCTTCATTATTAAGAGTTACGCGACCCGTTTTATATCAAAACGTTCATAAAAACAAGCTCTATCATCTTATCAAGCTCAAAATAGATTTCAAAAATTTCTTGACATGTTACGGGATGGTCAAACTTTCTGGTCAAACTTAGTCAATGCAAAACCCTTTAAAATGATATTTTTGACTTCAAACAACCATCAAAACATGTTTAACTAGCCTATTTATGCATACTAAAACCACCAAACTTCAATCAATAATCAAATACACTTTCAATATTTTTGCACTTGAATCCTATAGCATATATCATATAAACACGCAATAACCTCAAAATAACAACTTTGACAATGTAAATAGAACACTTACAACAATCTCGACATAATAGAACTCGACACAAAGATCGCTTTGGTTTCCCCCTTGTGGTTCAAGTTTGGACGCAACCCACACAACAAAACCAAAACCTTTTTCAACAAAACCCACTTGCAAGAATATTTATCTAACCTCAATAAACACCCTTTTAAGATCAAAACTTCAAGAAATCAACCAAATTTATATTTCACAAAATACCCATTGCATGTGTAATATTTTTAGTGGGATATGTAGGTAATGATACAAGGATTAAGAAAATATACTTGGATCGTATTGCATGTCGGAAAATCAAAGTGTTTGGGTGGTGTGTGTGTAGCCGATCGTGGAGGAGCAAAAGGAGGGAGAGAAGACAATTTTTTGTAAACTAGAAATGAGTGTGTGTGTATTCTCTTATATAGGGGATTAGTTTGGACACTTGACACTTTTAGTCCCTCCTTCTTTAAAGTCCTTCTATTTTTAGTACAAAAAGGTTATTTGTTTCCTTTTATAGTTGGCCAAAAAGCTCGGGTCACACCACATTCGTAAATATTTTTATTCCGTCCCACTAAATTTATTTTAAAACATTTAATAAAATGTTAAATCACGTAAATCTCGATTCTTGACACGCTTTTTACAAAAACACGGGGAAAAGCCATAAAATACAAAAATAAAATAATCACGCTCTCGGAGCAAAATATAAATGTTTCTAACTTTCTCGGGCGCTAGAAACAAATAGAAACTAAACCATGACTTGTAATTTCCTAATAAATGAAAATTTTCACCAAATCTTATATAGCATAAACGAATTAAATCAATTATGTAATAAAATAATTATTATAGCCCGGGATAAACATTGACCTGAAACTCGGGTTGTTACATTAATGATGTCGTATATGCTACAAATGAAAGTCAAGAAAATACGGGTGGATCTCGTCGTAGTTCTCGTGAACGAGAACCTTTAGTTCTTTTGCCGAACTTTGTTTGTCGTACGGTCCAATAGACCTCATCCAATCATGTGCACCACCTAATGACTCATCATCTTCATGTACACGGTATCCTCTGGTAAGTTAGTATACATTAACACCACAGTAATTTTCTACTTCACACGCTCAATTCTTAGTAGCAGTCACCATGGGCAATGAGCCTACTTGCTTTTCACAATTAATAACTGATCCAAATTGGCATAACGCTATGGATAAAGAGATAGATACTCTTAAGAAAAATGGAACTTGGGTTCTTGAGGATTTACCGCATGGTAAAAAGGCTATTGGATGTAAATGGGTCTACAAGATTAAGTATCACTCTTATGGTACCATTGAGCGATACAAAGCTCGACTTGTCATTCTTGAAAATAATCAGGTTGTAGGTATCGACTATAATGAAACATTCACTCTCGTGGCAAAGATGGTTTCAATTCGTATTTTTTTAACCGTAGCTGTTATTCGTAACTGGGAATTACACAAATGGATGTTCATAATGCTTTTCTCCATGGCGATCTTGATGAAGAATTGTACATGAAACTTCCTCCTGGTTTCTATGGCTCGCGTAAAAAAGTTTGTCGTCTTTAAAAGTCTTTGTATGGTCCCCGTCAAGCTTCACGTAATTGGTTTTCTAAACTCGCCGCTGCTCTTAAAACTTTTGGATTCACTCAGTCGTACGCGGATTATTCCTTATTTTCTTTCAAACGTAGTGGCATTGAGCTTCATGTTCTTGTTTATGTTGATGACTTAATTGTTGCAGGAAACAATTCAGATTCTATTACTAAGTTTAAAGCATATATAAGCGCATGCTTTCACATGAAGGATTTAGGAGCCTTAAAATATTTTCCTAAAATTGAGATCGCTTGTCAACCTGAAGGTCTTTTTCTTTCTCAACGCAAATATGCATTGGATATTCTTTCAAAAAGCGATTTACTAAGTGCCAAACCATGTGACTTTCCTATTGAACCGAATCATCAACTTGCACTAGCGAGCAGGCCTGATTTCAACCAACCTGATCGTTACCGGCGCCTAGTTAGTCGTCTCATTTACTTGACATTTACTCATCCAGAACTTTGTTATTCGGTTCATACTCTTGCACAATTTATGTAGAGTCCTAAGGATGCTCATTGGAACGCTGCACTACGTGTATTACATTACTTAAAAGGCCACCCTGGTCAAGGTCTTTTGCTTCAACGAGATAACAACTTACAACTTAACATATACTGTGATTTTGATTATGCCTCTTGTCCACTTACCAGACGCTCTCTTACGGGCTAATTTATCATGCTGGGCACGTCTCCAATTTCATGGAAGACTAAGAAGCAACCTACGGTCTCTCGATCATCTGCCAAAGCCGAGTATCGGTCAATGGCTACAACTAGTTGTAAACTTACATGGTTAAAGTCTCTCCTTATTTCTCTTGGTGTTCATGGTTCATGGCCCATGCATTTATTTTGTGACAATACAACAGCAATTCAAATTGCTTCTAATCCCGTATTTCATTATCGTACTAAACATATCCAAGTGGATTGCCATTATGTGCGTGAACAGATACAAGTTGCACTACTACAAAAACAAATTTTACCCACGGAAAAAATCTCGTGTGAAATTTCCCACGAAATACCCACAAATTACACAGCGAATTGGTGACAAAATTTCAGTGGGAAATATGTTGCAAATTTCCCACGGATTTGCCACTATTTACACACTAAATTGTTGACCAGGTTTTTGTGTGAAATCCGTGGCAAATTTCCCACAGATTTTCCATTATTCTTGCTGATTCGACATCCGTGGGAAAATTCTGGCAAATTTCACACATATTTGCCATGGCTACAGTTATGTGGCAAATTTTATCTACATTAATCATGAATTTCATATGGAATTATCTAATAAAACAACTATTTAACTTATCTACGAGAAGTTTGTGGATCACTATGGGAAATACATGTTTTGTATGTAAGTATACGGACTTGTATATGCCTGAACGTGTAAACATATCGTACAAGTAAAAGAAAAAAATTATGTCCGTGGGAAAGTCGTGGGTAATTTCCCACAGATTACCCACCAAGTTGATGAATCCGTGGGAAATACGTGTGTAAATACCCACAGATTTCCCACAAAAATATCATCTTTATGTTTCTGCCTACTTACACATTCCCACGTTACTTAGTATGCCTATATATGTGTTTTTAGTTTCATATTATATGTGTTTGTTTATTAACGTAACTATTCATGTGAGTATCGCAAGTGTACGTGTTGGTTTAGGTATAACCTTTTGTGTAACAAATCATTACGTATGTATGAATATCTACACGTGTATGTTCCACATGTCCGTTTATGACATTCATTGTATCGATAGATGTTTTGTATGTAAGTATACAGACTTGTATATGCCTAAACGTGTAACCATATCATAAAAGTAAAAGAAAACGATTATGTTCGTGGGAAAGTCGTGGATAATTTCCCACAGATTACCCACCAAGTTGATAAATCCGTGAGAAATACGTGTGTAAATACCCATAGATTTCCCACAAAAATATCGTCTTTATGTTTCTGCCTACTTACACATTCACACGTTACTTAGTATGCCTATATATGTGTTTTTAGTTTCATATTATATGTGTTTGTTTATTAACGTAACTATTCATGTGAGTATCGCAAGTGTACGTGTTGGTTTAGGTATAACCTTTTGTGTAACAAATCATTACGTATGTATGAATATCTACACGTGTGTGTTCCACATGTCCGTTTATGACATTCATTGTATCGATAGATGTTTTGTATGTAAGTATACAGACTTGTATATGCCTGAACGTGTAACCATATCATAAAAGTAAAAGAAAACGATTATGTCTGTGGGAAAGTCATGGGTAATTTCCCACATATTACCTACCCAGTTGATAAATCCGTAGGAAATACGTGTGTAAATACCCACAGATTTCCCACAAAAAATATCGTCTTTACGTTTTTGCTTACTTACGCATTCCTACTTTACTTAGTATGTCTTCATATGTGTTTGTAGTTTTATATTATATGTGTTTGTTTATTAACGTAACTATTCATGTGAGTATCGCAAGTGTACGTGTTGGTTTAGGTATAACCTTTTGTGTAACAATTCATTACGTATGTATGAATATCTACACTTGTATGTTCCACGTGTCTGTTTATGACATTCATTGTATCGATAGATGTTTTGTATGTAAGTATACAGACTTGTATATGCCTGAACGTGTGACCATATCATAAAAGTAAAAGAAAACGATTATGTCTGTGGGAAAGTCATGGATAATTTCCCACATATTACCCATCATGTTGATAAATCCACAGGAAATACGTGTGTAAATACCCATAGATTTCCTACAAAAATATCGTCTTTATGTTTTTGCCCACTTACACATTCACACGTTACTTAGTATGCCTATATATGTGTTTTTAGTTTCATATTATATGTATTTGTTTATTAGCATAACTATTCATGTGAGTATCGCAAGTGTACGTGTTGGTGTAGGTATAACCTTTTGTGTAACAAATCATTACGTATGTATGAATATCTACACGTATGTGTTCCACGTGTCCATTTATGACATTCACTGTATCGATAGATGTTTTATATGTAAGTATACGGACTTGTATATGCCTGAACGTGTAGCCATATCGTAAAAGTAAAAGAAAACGATTATGTCCGTAAGAAAGTCGTGGGTAATTTCCCACATATTACCCACCAAGTTGATAAATCCGTGGGAAATACGTGTGTAAATACCCACAGATTTCTCACAAAAATATCGTCTTTATGTTTTCATGTACTTACACATTCCCACGTTACTTAGTATGCCTTTATATATGTTTTTAGTTTCATATTATATGTGTTTGTTTATTCACGTAACTATTCATGTGAGTATCGCAAGTGTACGTGTTGGTTTAGGTATAACCTTTTGTGTAACAAATCATTACCTATGTATAAATATCTACATGTGTGTGTTCCACGTGTCCGTTTATGACATTCATTGTATCGATAGATGTTTTGTATGTAAGTATACGGACGTGTTATGCCTGAACGTGTAACCATATCGTAAAAGTAAAAGAAAATGATTATGTCCGTGGGAAAGTCGTGGGTAATTTCCCACATATTACCCACCAAGTTGATAAATCCGTAGGAAATACGTGTGTAAATACCCACAGATTTCCCACAAAAAATATCGTCTTTACGTTTTTGCCTACTTACACATTCCTACTTTACTTAGTATGTCTTCATATGTGTTTGTAGTTTCATATTATATGTGTTTGTTTATTAACGTAACTATTCATGTGAGTATCACAAGTGTACGTGTTGGTTTAGGTATAACCTTTTGTGTAACAAATCATTACGTATGTATGAATATCTACACGTGTGTGTTCCACATGTCCGTTTATGACATTCATTGTATCGATAGATGTTTTGTATGTAAGTATACGAACTTGTATACGCCTGAACGTGTAACCATATCGTAAAAGTAAAAGAAAACGATTATGTCCGTGGGAAAGTCGTGGGTAATTTCCCACAGATTACCCACCAAGTTGATAAATCCGTGGGAAATACGTGTGTAAATACCCACAGATTTCCCACAAAAATATCGTCTTTACGTTTCTGCCTACTTACACATTCCCACGTTACTTAGTATGCCTATATATGTGTTTTTAGTTTCATATTATATGTGTTTGTTTATTAACGTAACTATTCATGTGAGTATCGCAAGTGTACGTGTTGGTTTAGGTATAACCTTTTGTGTAACAAATCATTACGTATGTATGAATATCTACACGTGTGTGTTCCACATGTCCGTTTATGACATTCATTGTATCGATAGATGTTTTGTATGTAAGTATACGAACTTGTATACGCCTGAACGTGTAACCATATCGTAAAAGTAAAAGAAAACGATTATGTCCGTGGGAAAGTCGTGGGTAATTTCCCACAGATTACCCACCAAGTTGATAAATCCGTGGGAAATACGTGTGTAAATACCCACAGATTTCCCACAAAAATATCGTCTTTACGTTTCTGCCTACTTACACATTCCCACGTTACTTAGTATGCCTATATATGTGTTTTTAGTTTCATATTATATGTGTTTGTTTATTAACGTAACTATTCATGTGAGTATCGCAAGTGTACGTGTTGGTTTAGGTATAACCTTTTGTGTAACAAATCATTACGTATGTATGAATATCTACACGTGTGTGTTCCACATGTCCGTTTATGACATTCATTGTATCGATAGATGTTTTGTATGTAAGTATACGAACTTGTATACGCCTGAACGTGTAACCATATCGTAAAAGTAAAAGAAAACGATTATGTCCGTGGGAAAGTCGTGGGTAATTTCCCACAGATTACCCACCAAATTGATAAATCCGTGGGAAATACGTGTGTAAATACCCACAGATTTCCCACAAAAATATTGTATTTAGGTTTCTGCCTACTTACACATTCCCACGTTACTTAGTATGCCTATATATATGTTTTTTGTTTCATATTATATGTGTTTGTTTATTAACGTAACTATTCATGTGAGTATCGCAAGTATACGTGTTGGTTTAGGTATAACCTTTTGTGTAACAAATCATTACGTATGTATGAATATCTACACGTGTGTGTTCCACATGTCCGTTTATGACATTCATTGTATCGATAGATGTTTTGTATGTAAGTATACGAACTTGTATACGCCTGGACGTGTAACCATATCGTAAAAGTAAAAGAAAAGGATTATGTCTGTGGGAAAGTCGTGGGTAATTTCCCACAGATTACCCACCAAGTTGATAAATCCGTGTGAAATACGTGTGTAAATACCCACAGATTTCTCACAAAAATATTGTCTTTACGTTTCTGCCTACTTATACATTCCCACGTTACTTAGTGTGCCTATATATGTGTTTTTAATTTCATATTATATGTGTTTGTTTATTAATGTAACTATTCATGTGAGTATCACAAATATACGTTTTGGTTTAGGTATAACCTTTTGCGTAACAAATCATTACGTATGTATGAATATCTACACGTGTGTGTTCCACATGTCCATATATGACATTCACTGTCTCGATATATGTTTTGCATGTAAGTATACGAACTTGTATACGCCTGAACGTGTAACAATATCGTAAAAGTAAAAGAAAACGATAATGTCCGTGGGAAAGTCGTGGGTAATTTCCCACAGATTACCCACCAATTTGATAAATCCGTGGGAAATACGTGTGTAAATCCCCATAGATTTCCTACTAAAATATCGTCTTTACGTTTCTTCCTTCTTACACATTCCCACGTTACTTAGTGTGCCTATATATGTGTTTTTAGTTTCATATTATATGTGTTTGTTTATTAACGTAACTATTTATTTAGTATCGCAATATACTGTTGGTATTAGGTATAACCTTTTGTGTAACAAATCATACGTGTTTTTGAATAATCTACACGTGTGTGTGAATATCTACACGTGTGTGTTCCACATGTGTCGTTTATACATTCATTGTAAGCATTGATGTTTATATGTAATTATAACGAACTTGTATACGCTTTGAACATTTGTTAACCATATCGTAAAATTAAAGAAACGATTATGTCCGTGGGAAAGTGTCGTGGGTAATTTTCCCACATGATTACCCACCAACTTGATAATCCGTGGGAAATACGTGGTAATTACCCATAATTCCCACAAAAATACTTCATCTACGTTTCTGCCTACTTACACATTCCTACGTTACTTAGTATGTCTATATATGTGTTTTTAGTTTCATATTATATGTGTTTGGTTATTAACGTAACTATTCATATGAGTATCGTAAGTGTACGTGTTGGTTTAGGTATAAATTATGACCAAGGCGGTGTAACTATGTCAACATATAACGTGTTATCATTAATTGAGGGAAAGTAATGATACCGAGTTATTTAACCATCGAATCATCCTAAATTTGTACCATAGCATATAAAGGCATGGATCTTGAATTGACTGTTGGAATTTGTGCTCACATTGTCCTTTCCGAGAATAATTTGCCTGTAGAATGCTTAATAATATGTTGAATTACTAGATTCTTGGTTGAGTTGACTTGTGATGTTAATGGGTTGATACTTTAAATTCGACTCCCAAACGAAAGACGTAGATCTCTCTTTTGCGGTTTTGTGGCTTCTTGAATCATCAAAAGCGCAGTCCGTATGAAGGAATTATGACCTAAGCGGTGTAACTATGTCAACATATAACGTGTTATCATTAATTAAGGAAAAGTCGTGATCCCAAGTTACTTAACCATCGGATGACCTCAAATTTGTAGCATATCATATAAACGCAATGTTCTTGAATTTGACCGTTGGAATTTGCGATCACATGTCTCCTTTCAGATAATAATTTGCTTGTACAATTCTTAATTACGTTTTCAAGTACAAGATTCTTAGTTGAGTTGACTTGTGATGGTAATGGGTTGATATTTTAGATTCGACTCCTAAATAAAAGACATAGATCTCTCTCTTGTGGTTTCGTGGCTTATTGAATCGTAAAAAGCGTAGTCCGTTTGAAGGTTTATGACCAAAGCGGTGTAACTATGTCAACATATAACGTGTTATCATTAATTGAGGGAAAGTAGTGATCCCGAGTTATTTAACCATGAGATCTTCCTCAAAATGGTTAGCAAATATTTTTTGTTAAACATCTACGTGTGAAAAATGGTTTCGCTAAACATCTACGCCTGAAAAATGTTTAATCTGGTCGTAACTTCAAAATGGTTAGCAAATATTTTTTGTTAATATGTTACATATGCTTATTTGAAAGCAATTATTGTGAACAAATAACTTTAATATGACTTTAATCTATTTAATGTTGTTTAGTTTTACTAAAATGACATTTTGGTTCTAGAACATATTATTGTTCACATGCTATTCTAGATTAGCTGTTTCAAAGGGTTAACCGTGATCCGAGCAACAAGTAATCGCTCATTTCGGATACCCAGCATGTACCGTTATCCACCTAGCACGGTTTGTTTTCGGATAGTAAAATGAATTACCTACTTCACGGTGGATAGTACAAATCTGTTAAATAACCAAACCCGAACCGCCTTGTTAACGTCTTCATTTCTACGGGTTTATAAGCTATATATTATATTTCAATGTTTGTACATTTGTTAAAAAAATACATTTTTAAGTTTTAATTCTAATTTTACAATCAAGTTTTATCTTTAAATTATTAAAATATATATACAGTTAAAATTGTAGGGCGGGAGATTGAAATCATGAGCGGGAGAAAGAAAGGGTCAAAGGGTCAAAGCAATGAAACCCTACAACTTATCCCCAAATTAAACTATCACCCGCCGCCCTCTATTTCTTTTATTCAATTTGAGGTATTTTAATGAAAACCTTTTCCTCCTTGATTGTATTTCAGATTTTCTATCTAATCTAACCTTAGATCTCATGACTCATCATCATCAGAGGTGTTTGGTTTCTTGTTACGGATAAGAGCCTATGTGTAAAAGTTTTGTTGCTTTTTAATTTGTTTTATAGAATAACCCTCTGCCTTGTTTCAGCTGTAGTTTGATGGCCTCACTTTACTGTTCAAGATCCTTTATCTTCGTTGCTTTGGAGACTTTATTTCGTGGTATATTCTACTTCTTTTATTATTTTGATGTTTTCTTCACTTAAATTGTTATAATGGAGCTTTTTATTAGAGACCAGTCTTTTACGTTTAAAGCTTTTTGTGAAATTGTAGTGTTGCATATTCATGTAGTGTGTGTGACCTAAGGGGCTGCATTATTTAATTGGGCATGATGTTCATCATGTTCCTCATGTTATCTGCGATTTTTTTGTAGTTCGGTGTTGTTTTTTTTCTTTCTTGTTGTTGGTTCTTCATTTTTGCCTCCAGTAGTGTACTCTGCTTTTGTGCTCTCTAGTTTTTTAGAAGGATAATGTTTGTGGTTTCAAACTTGATCGACTTTGTTTCGGAAATATTGTCTTGCATATTATTGTATTTCTTAATAATTTAATTGGAAGAGATAATAACATTTATTTGTTGGGCTAGTTTATGAGCTTGTTACTTTGTAAGTTGCTTGTTCTTTGAAACTAGTTGTAGTTTGTTATGATTGTTATAGGATATGTTTGTGGCTGCTAATGATTTTGGTTCTCAAAGATGGTTGAAATTCATGTTATGGGATGTGTTTGTGGCCGCTTATAATGCTATTTGTTTTATCTATATAATATCAACAGATTGATAAAAAACAATAAGCAAACTTGATTTTATTACTGTGACCTGATACAATGGCCTTTGAACATGAAAATAGAAAATGATTAGTTAACGGGTTGACATATTTTCAGGTAGTACAATATTGTTCGGGTCTTATCGGGTTCACCCGATAAGATAAATAACCTTAACCTTAACTCGACCCTATAACAATGTCGGGTTATCGGGTTCGGGTCAAACCAACCCAATAAGCTTTTTAAACCCAATTAAATCCGACCGTATAAACCTTATAGGGGTTGGGTCTGGTCAGCCCGACCCTACTGACGCCCCTAATTATATGTAAGCAAATTGGCTATTTCTTCTTTGACAACCATGTCGTGTTAGTATATCTTTTCTTAAAACGTTGTATATAACATGTAGCTTCATAGTTCATTTGATATGATTCTTATATTTATTTACTATTTTTATGATGTATTACTTGTTAGGATGGTGAATATGAAGCGGACAAATGAACTTCAGATTTATGGTGCGAGTGTACTGACCAAGAGGTGAGCATTCATGTTTACCTTAATTTCTCCATTTTGTTCTTACAAGTAAATATACAATCAGTTTTAAGTGGTGTAGACATGTGTTATGAGTTTCCTTTTCTAAATTTTAGTTTGCTTAAATAAACAAAAACCTTTTCGGTCTCTTTTCGTGGAATTTGTACACATATGTAAGTAAACATGTTTGAAGCTTTTATCCTTTCATTTGAAGACTCAAGTCTTATGTTCTAATTATTGGAATAGGTGTCAAGCCAAAATATAGTTTCACGAATCTTTGCTAGTGACCTTGCACACATTGAATAAATTCTCAGGTAACTTTGTAATTCATCACTTCATTTCTTATACTAAAAGTTCCTAGTGAGGACTCTATGCGGTTGATTGCTGTTTTTTTTTCAGGTTTTATAACACGTTAATTTCCATTGCACAACGAAATTCATAAGGTAAGTGGCTACCTAATTCTGAATTATCGATAAACATACGAAGATGGTACATTCAACTCTTAATGTTGTATCTACTGATTTACTCATAAACGTTTCTTTCTTTGTAGACTGTACTGCACAACTAACAATTTGAATGAAAATCCAGCATGTGAGCCACACAAGTGAGAGATCAGCATACGTATCAATTTTTCCTTTTGATTCGCGACTGAACTCGGGGTCTCTTTGCTTAAATGCATATTAATAACTCTAGCTACCAGTTATATAGGTTCTTGTAAAAGGATAAATATTGCATTTTGATGTTAAGATATGGAATTATTGCATTCTATGTTATAATTGTATTTATATTCAGGTTTACATGATATGCAATATTAAATATTTGGTACAAAATATTTCAGCCGCAACTCCAATTGCTAAAATTAAATCAACAATGATTTATGGCGTTGCGAAATACGTTGCTAACAACGAATTCAGGGTGTTTAGCAACGAATTTGGCCCGTTGTTATTGGCAGTTTTTCTAGTAGTGAAACATGTGGGAAATCAGTGGGAAAATTTTTGTGAGAAATCTGTGGGAAATCTATGGCAAAAATTTGTTGGTTAAAAATGTGGGAAATCAGTGGGAAACTTTTCGTGCGAATTCAGTGGGAAATAACTGTGGGAAATCTATGGCAAAAATGTGAAAAATGGTTGCTAGACAACGTGGGAAATCCGTGG
>BQNB010084860.1:0-28634 GCA_026074375.1 Tanacetum coccineum
TAAATCAATAATAATAAACTATTTAGAAAAATAGTTCTATTCAAGATCTAAATGCGTAAACCATCCGATATCTTTTAAGGCAAGCAATACAAACTGAATATGTCGGATAGAACTAACAGTATAAACTCTCATCGAGCAATACTAAATTCTTCCTTGGGCAGCATTAATACACAAATAGTATTAACATTTAATTTAGGCTCAAGTAGTAGTATCAATTAATAATAGCACAACGTGTATAATGATACTTTATTGTCAGTACTCAATACTTCAATACTTGTGACAGTACTAACATAATAAACTCGAACCCAAGCTGCACAAAGTATATATAACGAGCCCAATAGCAGCTTCATGTCTAAAACCCAATGAGACCAATGAAATTCATAAGCAGCATTAACCATGAACAACATCTGCTTTTAACTTGAGCCCAAACAGTAATCATGCATGCCATGCTTCCTTCTTCATAGGAATCAACACTAATAACAATCACTTCTCGAGACAGAATTCACTTTGTAACAGTACTAATCTTTCGAGCAGCACTTAAAAGACCACGTGTCATGGCCCATATAGCTTTAAATCAATAAAGAACCATACAGCTGCTGTTTTATACAATCTATCATTCCACACAGATCAACAAATTCACTGCGTTAATCACAAATACACAAAATGCACTGTCCATCAAACCCTAAATATGAATCAGGGTCTACGACTGCTGTCATAAATCATCTCGTAGACATAACCACTTCTTCGCATATATAGATGCAGTATTAATCATACGTTAGCAGTACTAATGAAGACCATGATAGTACTAACTTATATTCGAATAGTACTAACCATGTCTACAAGCAGTACTAACGTCACAAATCTATAATAGCACATCTGTGTTAAGCAGTATTAAACGTGATGGCAGCACTAACCTTCGTTGAACATAAACGAGCAACATTAAAATCATCCTTGTGCAACCTGCTGTTACAACTTCTTGTAATATCATTAATCTTCTTCTCTTATATCCCTTAAAACATGAACATAACCATATGCATGATGTACAATATCTGAGATTTGCATCTTCACTAGCAAACGAGACAACAACAGCAGTAAAACATAAAGATTCGACACCAGTAATCGTGCTACTAGGGTTCATCATCACCCATGTGGGTAACTCACCAGAACTAGTAATATTATAAATGAAGAACCATATTAGGGTTTTATCACCACAACAAATCAAAGTCTTTGTTATTTTGTGCTTCTACTCGTAACTTCTCAATCTTTTCTTTTAACCAAAAATTATTCTTGAGAGTGAGAAATCCAACGAGATCAATAACAAGAAAATCATATAGCCAAAAACCCTTGGATTAGGATTTCCTTGATCTCGGTTTAATAATACAAATCTTGCATCAAAATAACAAACCGAAACCCAAAAAAAAAATAATAACGCTTACTAATTGTATTGCATACCAAGAATAGGTAGAGAGAACAATCATAAACGTCATTATTCCATCTTGACTTCAAAAACCCTTGAAAACTTAACCACAACGATTTCTTAAAAATTAGGGTTTATGGGTTTCTTCAAAAACCTTGTATGATCCTAGATATCAAGAGCAACCTGCTCTAATACCAATTGATAAGATCGTTTATAGCTTCAGATGATTAGATCTTATAATCTAGGATGAACAATAACACAGATTGATAACACGCAGGCGGAATAATAAATGAACACAATCAAAGAAGCGAGCACAAGGTTTTCTTATTGAACGTTTCCCTATGAACCACAACTATAACTTGGGCTCACCACTAACTATGGTGTACAATCACTCTCATCATTCGCTTGCTATCTAAACTACTAACTCTCATTATAGAGAGCTCTAGTTTTAATGAGAATATTTCTAAAACCTGGACCTCCTTTATCATAAGAGTCCTAGGCTTACAAGGAAACTAATTAAATATTTGAGAGAATCAATTAATTATCTTCTCATTAATATTCATTCTTATCTTATTTTGACCAAATCTTTATTTTCTTTTACATCCTGTTGAACTTCATGATGACAATGTTGGTCCTTCTTGTTTACATCTTGTTTCATTCTTTTATTCACTTTGTCTCATCAAATCATGAATCCCAACAGGACCCATATTCAACCATAAGAGTTATAATTGATGAGGGTGTTTTAGTTATTTTGAAATAACAGCTATTGGTGCACCATTACACCCACCTAGTATTCTTATTGGTATGGGATAGCAATATACGGAGTAGTAGGAAACGAGGATTGGGTGCCCACGCTTCGCTGCACGAGAGCTAGGTTATACGTTTTAGCTAAGTTTTTTATAGGCATAATTCTAATAAAGCTTTACGATAATTGCTGCTAAAGTAGCATAATTGTAACAAAGTTTACATAAAATGCATATGCATCTGCAAGGAGTTTTCAAAGTGTCATCTTTGTACCCAAGTTTACAAAAGGGTGCTGATCGATGCTAAGGTAGACATTTGTTTATATCAGATAACGTGTCGTTAGTTTTTTTACTGCTTAGCTAAGCTTCCTTCTTCTTCTTCTTTGTTGTTGTAGAGAGTTCTGATGAAAGTGATCTTTTTGCGAATACTGGTTTGGAGCCTGATGTTGGTGGGTCATTTTCGGTGGGTTTTGTTCTTATAAAAAAAGAAAATTGCAGTTATATAACACTGTTTGTAAGGTTGTCAGGGTTAAGCCGTCCTTTTCCGAAGCTGTTACCTAAGCTTGCTGCTTTGTGTTTTTAGATACCAGTTGTTGTAACAATCACTTCTTGCCACTTCATGAATTACATCATGTGAGGGTATGCCTCTACACAGAAGAGTTGGTATTAAAACTTAGAATATATATTTTTTTATATTTTTTTTGTAACCATGGTTTTCGACACATTGGCCGAATAATCCACGGGGTTTGAACCAACCGCCACACAGACTCACACTAGGTAAAACCCTCCCTTTTCAGGAGGTTGGCGTGGCTACTTCAAAGTTGTTTACACCTAGGAGGAATTGAATTTGAGACCTCACACATTTAGGTGCTAGTGAGCTAATAGTGTTCTATAAACAGTTTTGTTATCAATAGTGGTCTACTTGTTTTTGTGGTTCAGCTTGCAACAAACTAGTTTCTTTTTTTTTGCCTTTTTAAAAAGCCGATGGTTGATGGAACTCTTATGTGAACAGTTGTGTTGGCAAACTTATCCTGCTTTTTTCTCTACTATAGCTAATATGTTGGTAGGGTAAGGACAAAGGGTACGACACACACTTTAGTGCTATTTTTAGAAAGCATTCAGATTTGAGAATATGTTGTCATTCATTGGCAATTTTGCATACGGTTAGAGTTAGTGTGGTATTGTCTGGAATAGTTTTTTTTGATACTGTGTATCTATGTTTTCCTTTTTAACGAAAATTTAGGAAATGGTTGTTTTCACACTTAAGTTATGTGTTTGTATTCGGGGACATCTAATTAATCAAAGGATTTCCAAGGTGTGCTGAGCTACAGCGTTCTTCTAACTTTAGGGGATGAGAGGCAGCTATGATTCTCTATTATCATCGGTCTATTATAGATGACACTAGAATGGCTAGGGAGACTAACAAATTGTGCGGGGAGGTAGCTACTCTGGTGGAGGAAAGGTCGTTGTTTCTTGGAGAGCTGGATTCTTTGCCGAGGCGACGCGTGCCTGATAAGATGGCAGAATTTTTACGAGAGACTCAAAGGAAGGATACGGACAGGATGCTACAGTTGAAAATCTTAGGAAGGGAGATAGAGCTAAGGGCTCGGAAGAAAGAGCACTTTATCCAAAAGCTGAAGGGTCTGGTGCCATTTTAATCTTGTTGTCGAAGGGTTGCATGTTTGTTTTGCTTATTGTCTGTGGGAAAGCCGATCGCATGTTTCAATGTCTTTAAGAAGTGTCTTTTTAGAGTCTTGTTTGTCTTAGGGTCTGTTTCTGTAAGATATTTAATTTTTACTCTGTATAGTAGTTGGTTTCAAGGTGTGTCAAATAAGACGACTTGGTGTCATGTACGATATTTGGTTTAGTGAATGTTTATGGTGTTTGTGTGGAAGCTTAAATATTATTTGAATTATGCTTGATACATGGGTTGTCTTTGTTGGTGCTGGTCGATTCTTCGGTTACTGGAGGCTTGCTTGTACCTAGTCGGATAGGAATCCGTGTCACTAATCATTTTTTAATGTACATTTCTGTAAGTACTTTTCTGGTCGGTGTTATTACCTCTTGTGATTTTGTCGATAGTATCTATTGTCCCAACAATTGGATGCATGTCTAAAACGTCATCAACAGTGAACTCTCCTGCTCCTTTCTGTGTAGAGGCTGGGAAATGGATCTGGAACAAATGAGTTTTGCCAGTGATGTTTCGAATCTCAGCCAGTATCTGCCGTCAGTTTTGATTTTTGTACTTTTCAGCCAAGTCTGAGCACGAACGATCGATCACTTTGTCTTCGGATGTTGTGAAGAAAATGAACTGTACATTGGCACTTCCATCTATAACCATTGCTTTGAAGCTGAACTTGTTTTTTAAAATGGTGTTGTTATTGGTTTATGATTTTGTAAATAATAGTGGTTAGCTACGTGTACATATTCTTTTTACAATGGCTAAAGCTTTACCAACTAAAGCAAGCTGTTTTCCGGGTACAAAACACCTTCTTCTTGCACCAAGTGAATTTATTGAGAACCCTGCACAAGAAAGTAAAGCACCGTTAACCTTATCATGGAAGCGGATCCCACGATTAGACTCCGGTGTGAGAGTAAGTATCGGTTGTTTTGGAGGATAATTGAGAGTATTAGGGGTTTTTTAGGTCATACCGGAATCAATGAATGTTATCCTCCTTTTATAGGCCTCAGACCCCGTAAGGTTTCCTTATCTTTTGGCCCAAGATAAGGCCGATATAACCGGAATCCGACCTTATCCTTAGCATATTCAAATAAGGAGAGTATATCCCTTAATTGACTGGGCTATCTATCCCTAAAATAGCGCCCAAGTACACCGCATGCCGGAGCATAATGCCATATACTTTGCTATCTCTGGCCGCGGCTTGGACGAGTGTCCGTGGCCGTGACCCATAACCCGCGGCCCAAGTAGCGATAACAATAATTAGCCCAAAATAGTATCTATGGGGCCGGGTCGGACCATACTATACGTCATTATGTCCCCCCAGTCTAGTAGTCAGTGACCGTGACCGTAGTCGTGTCCGCGAGGCATCTAGACAGAGGAAAAAATAAGATAAATAAAACAACCATGAACTGAAAATTAAAACCATCGAAAATGTTAAAAAGAGGTCCCCATTTAACCATAGACATTGCAAACCACTTGTGATTTGGGAACGATTGGGCCCACATCGTTCAACTTGACTACAACTGGCTTGAAATCTGAATCGTCTAACAAGAAAACTAGTACACGTGTCATTATCCCTCCAAAGCCGAGAATCAAGGCGATAGTATAAATAGGGCACACAATCATTGTTATCACTTACCACATATTCTTTAAAATTACCATCATTCTTTAAAATTACCATCATACTCACACACAGTCGTACAACGTTAATTTCCCCCGGATTTGCACACGCGCAGGTTAGATTCCCACGCCTCTTTATGAAAACTTGTTAAAAACAACATGGGTAGAGATACCATAACACTAGAGCAGGCCGTGTCCACCATTTCTCAGGAGTATCTACAATTATTTTGTTCAGATTATTTTATACCGGAAAGCCTCCACCCGGAATTGCCTGGTCCGAAAGATGAGATTGTGAACTTCCTGGAGGGCAAAATCAACGTATATTGTAAATTCTTCGAATTCGCAAATTATCGCATCCCTATTACGCAATTCTGTTTTAACCTCACTTGGACTACTACCAAATCCACCTTTCCCAAGTATCCGTGATAGGCGCGCAAAAGTTACCAAATCAAAATTAAATTGTCCGCGTCCTAAACCGTGAGCCCCACCGTGGACCTATTTTGCGTGTTCTATATCCCCTCTTATCAGTCAAGGTGGATGTCCTTCGCCAAGCGTCCAGGGAAAGACACCCCACAATGTTACGTAAAGCCCTTGGACTCCTTGAATAATTGGAACAACCGGTTCTTCTGGGTAGATGAAAGGGTATTTCCTACTTTGGTGGCCTGGCGCTCATCCGCACCGAGTGACAATAAACCAACTGCGGACAGCTATTCTAAAGCGGATGCGGCAACACTAGACACACACCGGACCATTCGGCAGCAAACTTGAGGCCTTTATGTTCCTAGATAGGAATAAGTCGACACTACATTCTTCCGGAGGACCCGAACCTCAGCCGTGTTTACTTATGACATGACTCAGGGTGGGGAGTACTTAAATAAATATGCATTAACAGTGACGGACACGACGAGTGTATACTAACATATATTTTTGTATTGTATGCCTTGCAGTGAAGGATCTTAATTTGGTTCAGATCAAGAACCCCCGATACCCCAAGGTGAAGGTCGATATGCATCTCGAGCTGCTTCACGAGGTACCCGCTGCTGCCAAAGCCACCGCAACCGAGAGGTAAATATTAAAAGAGACCCCACTATTTCAAACTTCGACCGGGACCTCATCGCAATGGAGGAAGTCACCGTTGGACCTTTGCGGACGAAGATGTTCAAACGGAACGTAGTGGGGGAACGTCAAACCGTATAACCCCGTTTTAACAACAAACCGTTCCACAACAAGAGCAGCTCCGCCGAAGAGCGCAGCCAAGAGGTGCCCCCCTGAAACCAACCCTAGAGGATGGGGTCTTGACAATCGGGCCTCCCATCAATAAAGGCCCCGAGTGAAAATATTGCATCAACACAGTCCCTTGGAAGTCGATAATAAAAAATATTATTCCTTGTCAATGAGTCTTATAAGGCAGCAGCTTTTGAGGACGAGACACAAGATGAAAGCCCGTCTTTCATATCCAATGCGGACTACCGGACGACATTAAATCAGCCAAATGGGGCATAACCCACAGCTGTCTCTGGACCATCCACTTGTCCTATCCAGAGCTGGAGGATCACATTAATCGCACTAGGGGTGCTTTCAGAGATGCGCCACCTGCCTTCAAAGGACTTCCTGAGCCAATACAATATCAATGGCTCGGCAGGTGGCATTGGGGTCGCAACTTAGACTCAGGTTCGAGCAAGAGTCAAAACTGTTGAAGAAGTCAGTTGCAAAGATAGGCCGTCGTGAACAGAAAATTCAAGTCCAGGATGACAAGATAAAGAACCTGGAGTCCCTGATCGAGGCTGAGTCTGACATGAAAAGGGCCGCGGAGGCCAAAAATGAAACGCTCACGAAGGAACTCGAAGATCTCCGCGCCCACTTTTCAAGCAGCAATTGGATTATTAAAGCAGTTAACACAGCAAGGCCGCGACCCTATCAAGCCAGTCAACAAGCGAAGAGAAAATAAAAGCGGGTTGGGCAGCGGTGTGCAAAGATAGACGCTAGATTAGATGCCCTTAGCATTGACTTCGACGAGGAGTTGTACCCCCATATGCTGACAGCAATCGCAGGTCGCCGATGGATGATCGGAGCAATGGCCTACGATTTGGACCGGTAATGAAGTGTGACGAGTCCAATGGGAGATGAGGCAGGCATTCGCTGATGTAGTGACCCCGCTGGTATTACGGCCAAAGGATTGAGTGATGGCCTTAGGACGGTGTAGAGCACGAAAACTAGATGAGACTTAGCGTCGTTAAGAGGGACATGTCCCAGAGGCTGAAGAGAAATTTACTGAGCTTCTTTGCAAGCACTAAAGGATTTGAAGTATCCTTTAGTAGATGAAGCATTGAGCAGCTACAAGACGATTCGATAGACTGCATCACGGCATCACTGCAATTGGAGAGTGATACTAGGGGAAATGCTCCCCCGAGGTCCACGAGGCCTTGGGCCCCAGGCACTTCACAACTTAAAAATACCTGTTTACCCGGAGGTTCGTGACCCTAGAAATCCATGGGCTGTCAAAGAAGAAATTCTTCTAGAGGACGCAATTGCTACCAACATCAGTCGGGCGAAAAAGAAGAAAAAGAGTAGAGTGGTGTGCCATACCCATGGGGTTGGTTCCGCTCATCATACGAGATCCGATGGTGTGCCCCCGTATCTCCCTGTCGTCCCCTCAAGGTACTTCAGATTGTGCTTAACGATGACATCAACACAAACTACCTGGATAAAGAAAATTCACTACCCGAGGTTGACTAAGCTATTCTGTAGCCTCTGATTGACTTAAAATACCATACCAGCCTGTGGGTATGAAACATTGTTTTTTTTGTGTGTTTGTAATATTTGTGCGTGTATTCCACTGGGCTGAGCGAAAATTTGTAGAGGAGATACGGGACCATGTAGTAAGTGGTATGAGAATACGCGGCGGTATGAGGGTCTATATTTGTATTAATAAGATGCACTCAGTTGTCATGTCTTCTAAAGGGATCTTCGAGGCTGAAGGATCTTCACTGTATTATCTGTGAGTTAGAGACGATTGCCCACCCCGATCGGGATACTAAAAGGCAGGTGAGATGACTAAGTGTGACACAGGATCCGCGGCCCGCCGGTGCAACCCTCTTACGCTGCAAGCCATTTTTAGTATGCTTAGCCTAAATTATCCAGAGATAGTAATTTTAAGACAAATAAATGAAATGAGGAGGGCAATGAACTAAAAACAAAGTTTGATATTCATCCAAAAAAGAAAAGGCGATGGGTTAGCTAGAAGCCCACGGACTTTTATATTACTGACCTAGAAAACATAAAAGAGTACATGGATAATTTATTGAAGTCCTCCGAATAAGGTAATTCATCCATGCCTGAGCCGTTGCTTCAAAAGATATCATTTCTTGAGGTTAGTGACGTCCATGTCCTAGTGAGGACCGTTCCGTCTGATGCCGTAACTTGTACCCCCGTCTCCAAAGCGACCAATACATCATGATGGTCCTTCCATTTGGCAAGCTTCCCTCCTTCACAGCGTGGTTGGGCGTCGTACTCGCGATAGACTAAATCTCCCTGGCCTGACGCAACATTCCTTGACCCTGGCAACATAGTATCTAATCATTTTTAGCTTCGCTGAGCCTCCACGATCACGGCGCGTTCGCTTCTTCTTCAACGAGATCCAAGTTAGCCGTAGCTTCATCACAGTGTGCACGACATACACTCCGTAGGTGTTGGGGGTACTTGGCATCCCGATTTCCGCAGGTATGACGGCCTCCATCCCATAAGTCAAGGAGAACGGGGTATCGTCATTACTTGATTTTATCATTGTGCGATGGGTCCAAAGAATATGGGGAAGTTCTTCGAGCCAGTTCTTGTTATTCTCGCCTAAGCGGCCCTTTATTCCGTCTCCCAAGCTCTGTTTTCCAGCTCCCACACCGTGGACTGCGGATGTTTGATCGAGGTGAATCGCTGCACAATGTTTAACTTCTCATACCAATCTTTGAATGGGTTACCGCTGAATTGCTTGTCGTTGTCAGAAATGATTTCTCCAGGAAGTCCAAAGCGGCATACTATGTCGTTCCACACGAACTTCTTTACTTGGGTACCCTAATCGTTGCACGGCCATTTACTCGATTCCACTTGGTAAAGTATCCATGATACGAACATATTTAACTTTCCGTATCCCTTCGGGAAAGGACCATCGATGTAATTCCCACTTGTAAAGACGGCCACGGCCGTGATAAGGGTCAATGAGCGTTGAGTTCCCTTGTACGAGACAAAGTATCTGGCAGTCCTTGCACTTGCGTATCGTCTCCCGCGCATCTCAGTGCATGGTTGGCCAATAATATCTGGAACGCATGGACTTGCTACCAAAGCGCGCCCGCGCAGCTCACGCCCTCTGTATTTCTCGAATAACATAGTCCGCCTGAAGTGGTCCGACACACCGTATCCATGGTTTCAAGAAGGAGCGCCTGAAAGAACCCTTGCATAATCGTCTTATCGATCTTTGATGTGGAGTTTGCTTGCATCTTTGATATCCTCTAGAAGAATTTCGTCCCTCGGGTATTCAACTATTGGCGTCATCCATGTCGGTTCTTCTTCCTCAACCACGGCCGCTACTTCTTTTCCGTTGATGGACTTCTCATTAAGTATCTCAACCAATACTTGTTTAGACAAGTGTGCAAAGCCGGTGGATGCAATTTTGCTCAAGGCATCTGCTTTCTTATTTTTGCTTCGTGAGACATGGCTGATTGAAAAACTGTCAAAGCCGCTGACTAGGTTGTTGGTTTTTTCAAGGTACTTGACCATGTTTTCTTCTTTAGCAACATACGCTCCGAGAACTTGTTGCCACAAACATAGAGTCAACCATTTGCTATGTATATGGCGACCCCCAATTTGTTTCCGCGATCCACAGCCCTGCATCAGCGCTTCATATTCTGCCACTCATAATTGATAGCAGTAAATTGAAATCTTAGCGCATAGGTGAATTCAGTTCCTTCCGGACTTGTCAATATTAGCCCTGCGCCTGATCCATCGGTACATGAAGAACCGTCCGTGAAGAGTGTCCATTCCTCCTTTGGGATCTCTTTTACAGATGTATCCGCCGGGGCGTCATCCGTTTTTATACTGACGAGAAATCTCGCAAGGATCTGGCCTTTGACAACTTCTGGTCGATATGTTTATTTGTGTTCTCCAACCGACACAACAAGTCCACTTTGGCCAGTCGTCCAGCAACGTCGGGACGCGATATAATCTGCTTATGGATGGTCAGATGACTGCGATAGGATGATCTTGAAAACCTCTGAAGTCACTTGGCCGCGAAAGCTACGCCAGTACATAGCTTTTCCATTGGGTGAGTTTAATTCCAGGACCTTGTAGGCACGCTATAAAATATACTGGCGTCTGAACCGTGTCTCTTTATGTCATTAGGACTGCGCCAACCACTCCATGAGAGGCGAACAAGTACATTATCAATTCCTCATGCGGTCTTGGTGCTACTAATGTTGGTACTTTCATAAATGTTGTTTTAGCTCCTGAAGATTTTTCCACACGAGGTCCGGCAGAAGTCACTTTTCTGTGCATTTTTCAATGTTTAAATAGCGGCAAGACTTCCGCAGATTTATAAGGACCTATTCGAGACCTGCTACTTACCATTGAGCCTCTGACTCTTGATTGATCGCAGACGGAATTATAGCACAAGTGTCCACCTTATCTGGGCACGGCTTGATTCCTTCGGGTCCTACCACATACCCAGAACATCCCTTCCCACCGCTCGAATGTGCACTTCTTGGGATTAAGTTTCATATTAATCTTCCTCAACATTTGGAATGTTTCTTCAATGTCTCTGAGCAGCTCTTCCTCTGTGTGACTTTTTATAACCAAGTCATCGACATAAACTTCTAAATTGCGGCCAACCTGTTTGTCGAATGCCTTGTCTACAAGACGCTGGTATGTGGCTCCGGCGTTCTTAAGACCGAAAGGCATTTTTGTATAACAATATACCCCCTAGGGGGTATGGAAGGCTGTCTTTTCCTCGTCTTCTTCTGCCATTTGTATTTGATGGTAACCTTTATATGCGTCCATGAAGCATTTGAAAGGGTAGTCGCACAGGGACTCAATCTTCCAATCAATTTCTGGGAGGGGGTAGCAATCCTGCGGGCAGGCTTTGTTTAGGTCCGTAAAGTCTACACACATCCTCCAGCTCCCGTCGTGCTTCTTCACCATTACTGGGTTAGACAACCAGTCATGATAATATACTTCGCGCATGATTCCGGCTTCCACTAGCTTTTGTACCTCTGCTTGGATGGCCTTTGCGCGTTCCGGGGCTTGTCCTCTCTTCTTTTGGCGGACAGGCGAATATCCTTTACGGATGTTAAGTTTGTGTTCCGCTATCGATCGTGGCACTCCTGTCATGTCAGATGGCTGCCATGCGTAATATGTTCTAGTTTTAATTTTTTAGGAGTGCACATAGTGTCGTTCGCCCTTTACAGACAACCTTCCCGCAATACTGATTTCTGAGTCCGGGAAATCAGGGTTATAGCCACTTGAAATTTTCAAGCCCAACCCATTTTTTTGGTCCTTTATCTTCTATTTTTTTGGTCGTCGCCGGTACAGTGACACAATTCCATTTTGCGAGACGATAGTGCGTACGGATAGTCATACCCTATCTTTACTGTAAACTTGCTCAATACGTGGTCCGTGGACAGTATCGCTTGGATTACTTTGATCCCCGGTCTTCCGATAATACCGTTGTATGGTGATGGTGACCTCACTATCATAAAGTTCATCCATGCTTCTGTAGAATGTTCTGCATCTCCTATAGTCACCAAGAGTCTTATCTGCCCTATCGGCCATATTGTTTCCCCGCTAAAACCGGTTAGTGACGTAGTGGCTGGGGCCATCTGGCTCTGGATTTCCGGCCGGAGCCGATTAAAGCAATGTTCAAAGAGTACTTCCATTGAGGAGCCACCATCCACATACATGCGGTGGACCGTGTGTCCCCCAATCTCTGCTTCTATAACGAGAGGGCCTTCTGTTCCTTCGTTAGCAGTCAGCGGTGGGAACACAATTTCCCTAATGCGATCAAAGCTTTGCGTCACCTTCTGTCGTGTCACCCTCTGCCATGACTGTATCATGTAGATGGCTGCGGCTTTATCCTTGGCTGGGAAATCCTTCTTCCCCGGCCTCTGTTGGTCTTTTTCTTGCCTTATGCCTTTAACAAATTGCGAGAGCTTGCCCGCCCTAACCAATTCTTCAATCTGTTTTTTCAACTGCACGCATTCGTCTGTGCTATGTCCTTTATCGTTGTGGAATTCACAGAACTGCTATTGTTCGCTCGCTACTCCAATGAGTAACCATGGTGCTGGTGGTTAGAACTTTGCGTTCACCATAAAGATTTCTTTAGGGGTCCGGTTAAATGGGTAAATTTGCTGGATCCCCTCCTTCCCTCGGCTAATTTCCGACAGTCAGGCTTTTGAAGCTCAAGCTTCGATCTGATGCGTGGCGCTTGACTACACTAGTGAATTTCCAAGGCGCATGGACTTTCTTCTTGGAGGCAGCAGCAGTTTCCCCTCGTATGAAGGCAGCGGTAGTTGTCATCATCTCTTCCATTGTCTTCGGGACACGTTCATTGAGTCGTTTCGTTAGTTCAGGGTTGTTGACCCCATGCATGAATCCAGAGATTCGCATGCATTCCGGAGCTCCCTTCATTCGTCCTGTTTCGGTTTTGAAACGCTCCATAAACTCTTCAATAGTCTCCCCATCCTTTTGCTTAATATTGTGGATCTCTACCGGATCTTTCACATACTTCTTTTGTTGCATGAAAAATACGATAGGAAAGCTGCTTTGAGGTCCTTGTATCCATCAATGCTTTCCGCGGGTAACTCATAGAACCAGACTCTTGCTGACCCTATTAGGGTGGAATTAAACATATGGCACCAAGTGGGCATTGCCCAATGTTCAACCCGTGCCCTGCTGAAGACTTTTAAGGGGTCTTTCAGGGGGTCTTCGTGCCATCATAGGTCTTCACATTATTCGGCATTCGCGTCTTCCGTGAACTCCTAAAGTTACGGATGCGAGGTGTGAATGGGTCCACATCCTCGCAAGTCCAAGGTACGGCTAGGTCTTCTTCATCCGTAGACTCGCGCCTCCTTCTGGGCCTTTGGTGCGTTCCGTGGCTGGAACTGCTTACTGATGCACGAGAGGATGGGGATTCGTTTACCCTCTTTTTCTTCATACCCCCGTGGTGGCCATCATTGCGGGAGCGATCTCTGTCCTATCCCTTTGGGAGGAATAGGGTCTCGCCGTAAGACTCTTCCTACACCGCGAGGTGCTTCTGATTCTGGAGCCGGCCTTGTCCGATAGAAGGATCTCTACTGTCGAGGGATTTTCCAGCGTGAACCGATCCCTAGGGGTTTGTAGTGCTTGGCCCGACTTGGTCGTGCCTAAGGATAGATGTTTCTGAGTCGTTCGAAAGCGCTTCTTTTGCGTAACTTAGAGGTTGAACATCACTCCTGTCCTCGTCTTTCTCCTACACCCGTTTTTTGATTTCCCTCCTGTGTAACGTACCACGCGGGCGAGTTCTGTCACCCGAGCTGAGGGAGTCACTTCTTATCTTAGCCATCTTGTGGTGTCTCCAAAGTCTAGTCCTGGGATTGCAACCTTTTCTTGTCCTGACGTGCCTTTTCCATGATGATCGGCAAGATGTCATCATAGTGCTTCTCACAGAACTCTTGGATACTGGCCTGGGGCGCAGTGTCCGTTTCTCTGGGTGTTTTTTCTCTGTCATCAGTGTTTCGACAGATGGTGAGCACCGAGGTGGAGTGCCATTCACTCCATTTCTGGTATTTCTAGTGTTGGGTCCCACCGATGACTGCAACATTGTTGATGCAAAAGTTGGGTTTGTTTGTGTTTAGCCCGAATAAGCTGTTTTCCGGGTACAAAACACCTTCTTCTTGCACCAAGTGAATTTATTGAGAACCCTGCACAAGAAAGTAAAGCACCGTTAACCTTATCGTGGGAGCGGATCCCACGATTAGACTCCGGCGTGAGAGTAAGTATCGGTTGTTTTGGAGGATAATTGAGAGTATTAGGGTTTTTGGTCAAATACCTAAATCAATGAATTGTTATCCTCCTTTTATAGGCCTCAGACCCCGTAGGGTTTTCTTGTCTTTCGCCCAATAAAAAGCCGATTATAACCCAAATCCGACCTTATCCTTACAATATTCAAATAAGGAGAGTATATCCCTTAATTAACTGGGCTATCTATCCCTGAAATAGCGCCCAAGTACACCGTATGCCGGAGCATAATTCCATATACTTTGCTATCTCCGGCCGCGGCTTGGACGAGTGTCCGTGGCCGTGACCCATAACCCGTGGCCAAGTAGCGATAACAATAATTAGCCTAAAATAGTAAAATCTAGGGCCGGGTCGACCATACTATACCATCATCATGTACATAGTCCTTTTTACAATGGTAACATGTTTAATGGGAGGGTTTTGTATGTCCATGTTCTTCACAGTGGTATTCTCTATTGTTCTATGTCGCCTTTTTCGTACATTGACTGCATGAAAGGTAGTGCCACACCCTGTTTTCCTTTACAACCGTTATCATTGCCTCACATGTTAATCGGATTCCCTGCCAAAGTTGATTAGCATATGTGGGTAACGTATCTATGAAACAATCACGTTGTTGTTGTTTTTTATGAACCATAAAACCTGTTTGGTTTTGCTGCAATAGCGTATCAAAAGTTACTCGGTATCTTTCTTTTTCCTTATTTGAATCCTGGAAACGGTGCCTTGTTACTTGAAGGTGAGGATTTAACTTGAACTTTTCATTGAATCTGCAGGACATTTGTGGTATGCGTTAATTGTAAATATTGATGGTCACAACATAGTGTAACATATTTCACATTGTTAGTGTCACTTAAGCGGCATGTGCTTGCTCAGCTTCTAGTATTATGGGATTTATGATGTAATGAGTTGCGGATGAGGCTGATAACTGCTAGTCTGTACATGCACACATTTTGCGTAGGCATTATGGTTGACTATATGAATTCGATACTTTAGGTTTTGGTATGTACCTTTGAACCTTGAAACTCGACAAGAGCTAACAACAATGATTATTGGTTGTTCTAGTTTCTCTATCTCATCTTTGTTGAACTGATTTTCCAGGTTGTCCCACTTTGTAAATTCTACCACGTTCCCACCGTGTAAAAGAAATAATTACAATTGTGTGTATAATATTTTATATATTAGTATCATTTCTTACTTAAGGTTCTCTATAACAACTTTTATGTGGTAGCCTTGATTTTGGCCGACGTCTCCAAACGAGCATAGGTCACCTATGGTTCTTATGCGTCCTAGGTAATTTGCGCATCAAAAGTATTGTCTGTCAGGTTTCATATTTATTTTGAGAGTAAAAAGTATCTTACTATTACTTGTCAAAACTGGGTAAACCATTTTTGAATTCCCATCTTCGTAAGGAACTCTCAATGACAGCTGGTTATATGAAGCGAATTCAAAGTAATGGTTTGGAAATTATGCTTCTTGACCTGGAAGTATGTTAAATGTTGTGATCTTCCTGAATTTAAGGCTTGTCTGGTTTTGAAAAGTCTGTTGGTACAAGCTTATTGATTCATAGAGGAACTTTGAAATTCTGTAGACCATTCCAAGCTTTAGGAGCGGGGTTGAAGTTATGTTGTTGATGTCCATATTTTCTTGTATGACATTGTTCTATAAACATTAGAATATTATGTTGTGTATTATGTCGTAGCAGATGTCTATTTTGTTAGAAACTTTGGTTATTGTTACCTCCTTGTCTATAATGATACAACAGAAGGCTATGTCCCTCATGTCCGGGATGCTTTTAGAAATCCATTTTCGATAAATCTTTGCTTCAAGTATGTAATTTCATTGTCCTGGTCTTAAGGCAGCCACGATGGTTCCTGACATTTTTGGTCAACAATTGCATCAAAATCATGGACTGCGCTGTTAGCAAATAAAAGCAACAAAGATATTTATAAAAAATTAGGTTTGAAATTACATTATTAACCGTCACCGCAGAAAGTTATGTTTAATAAATATAGTAAGCGCTAAAAGTATTATAGTTTTTTTGTTTTAGCAAGAAATATATATAGTGGATATCATAAGAGTGTATCCAATAATCTTCCCAAGAAATACAGTAAAGCATTCCAGTAATGTTTTTTAGAGGTAGCAGATATAGGAGCTATTATTTTTGCAGATACCTAACAAATAAGTTACTAAGCATGTTATAATCTAGGCGTAGCAAACGTATTGTGTAATTTCTAGTACGAAACAGCATCATGGTTCAGATGTAGAGGTTTTTGGATTTCACTGAGGAATTATTTGTAAATAATGTTTTTTGTGGTGTTGGGTGGTTGGTTAGTTTCTTGGTTTATGAGAACTTTTAACCCATGAGGTGACGTTTCTCTTGATAATGCGACGTACAATTGACCATGACTGAAGATTGGATCTGGTAGATAGATACCAATTTTTAAAAGGGATTGACCTTGAATTTTGTTTATACTCATTGTGTAGCAAACCTTTATAGGAAACTGTTTTCTTTTAAAAGTGAATGGAAGGTTGGGATCTTTGTGAATTAAAGGAATTCTATGTATAAATACTTTCTCGCTAACTCTTGTCCCTGTGATTATTTGGGCTTATATGACTTTTGACCTTAGAGACCTCACAATCATCCTTGTGCCATTGCATAAGCCTCCTGACAAATTAACATTCCGCAATAGCATCATTGGTGAGCCAACTTTCAGATAAAGCTCATGTGGTGAAAATCCAGGAAATTTTATGGTGTTTAAGTATTCTGGTGGGTAAAGCATTTCTATTTTGCTTGTGTCCCTGCCGGCTGGAATAGCCTGGTCATTACTTAGGTATGTTGTTATCTCTCCTTCAACCGTTGAAAAAATTTGAGTGCTTATAACATCTGATGTATCGTTCTTTGGACACATAATCGCTTTTTCCTAGAGATTTACTATTGTTGGCCTTTTGAGTGTCTCTTCATCATAGATAAAAATCAATAAGTTCTGCTCACTTTTTTGTCAGGAGTGACACAAAAGTGCGCAAGAATATCTAGCCAACATGTGTCATCTGCATCCTCTTCATCAGGCTTTCTGAGTTCTCCATCACCCACATGAAGAAGCCAATCAGCAAATTCTTGCGAGCGCCTTTGTTCTTCTTCGTCTAAACCGGGTTTTAGCAGCCGATGTTCTGACTGAGTGTATAAACTTTGAATTGCCACTAAAGCTCGGACTCGGCGATAGAGGCTCTGATTAGCTCAAACTTTGAAGCTCCTTTTTTTACTGGAAGAGTTTGGCGAAAGTCTCCTCCTAAAACAACCGTTTTCCCTCCAAATAAAAGATCCAATGTGTCCATTAAATCTCTGAGGCTTCTATCCAAGGCTTCAAAACATCATCGGTTATTCATTGAGGCTTCATCCTAGATTATCAGATGAGTTTCAGTTAGCAGGGTTCCCAACTGAGTGTTTTTATATGACTCAGGGATTCATCTATTAATTCCAAAGGAATTTTAAACCGTGAATGTGTAGTGTGGCATGCAGGGAGAAAAAGATATGCAATTCTTAATGAAGCAACTGCCAGAACAATCTTTTCTTCAGATAGGAGGGTGTGTTGGTAACGGTTTTCCAAAGGAATGTTTTTCTTGTCCCTCTATGACCATAAATGAATATTAGCTTTTGTTGATTATTTGTCATCGTGTGAATAATCAGATCATATATTTTTCTTTGGTTAGTATTCAGCTTTGGAACCAGAGAGATTTTTTCTTTCATCAGCAGCTCACGCCTGTAATTCTTCTCTTTCATAAGAAGCTTGTTCTTTAAATTTTCAAGTAGATGTAGTGGAGGATTAGGAAGCCCAAATTCTTTTAATGACTTTCTGAAACCATAGAGTATGGCCTAAATCTCATATAAAATCTAGCCTTCCATCTTCGGACTGTTAACGTAGAAGTCTTGAATCCCTATTGCCTTTGCTACTTTTGCTGGAATGTCGTCGGGCATAGATGGCCAATGATTTGTCCATAACTTGGATGGATCGGCGACTTCACAATAAATGATAATATGCGCGAAAAGAGACCTAAGTTCGGATGATGAGCCTATAATTGTAGCCTCTTCAAGCGATATGTCCTACTCTTTGTCATCACCGAGCAGACCTAAAGACTCGCACGCGGCATGGTAACTGGGTAACACCTGTTTGTTAATAGTACGAACGTCAACGGGAGACCTACACCTTTTTTATGGCAAAAGAGAATTCTAAGGTAGAATAGCTCCCCCGAGCTTGGATGAACATGAGCCAGTCTTCCAATTGATTTTCTGGTTTTGATTATTCACCACCTCTAACACCTAGAGTCTGCATACCATACAAATTCTGACGGGAATTCTAGATATGTCAAGTGGCGTTCGTCCGTGTTTGTATCGTTGTACTCATACCATTCGATAAGTGTTGTCATCTTACGTTCTGGCATATTCACGATATTCCTTAGCCATCTCTCGCGTGGTAGTTGATGCGTTACATGTTTTCAAGGTGGACATACAGAATTTGCATGGCCGATTCTCGACTATGTATGTGAAAATCCATAATTCTTCAGCAAGGATGTGATTAGGCCCTTTAGAAATATACTTAATTAGCATGCTCCAGCCGTAGTATTCAACATTGATGTGAGCTTGGAAGGCTAAAGACAGACTCGATTGTAAGGTAAGACACAAGAGTTATTAAATCTGAATCATGCTTCACAGAATGAATGGCAGTATCCCTCATTTGGTAATGCGCGCGCCTACTTTCATTGAAAAATGTCTCGTTGTTATATTTTTTTAGAAAATGTTTGCTGCATGAACCTTTTTGCGTACACGGTGCATTTAAGTTTGCCCCACCACAGGGACCATGCGTCATCATATATGACACAATTTTGTTTCTGACCGGATCTTCCTGGGGATTAGGGAGCTCTACTGAAAGCTCTGCAGTTTCTATCTTATCCTTCGGGTCAACCCATAGTAATGTGTGACAATGCGGCAAACCCCGTTTCTGAAACTCAATGGTATACAATACTGTAATTATGAGAAAATCAATAGTTAGAACACGATAACAATATAAACAATCCAAAAGTAATGAGCATTCATATCAAAGAAAAGAAAAAAATGTACCGCCAGTTACTTAGCCAAAAGTTTGGACCTCTATGAGAAATTGTATAAAATCTTTTACTTTATGTTCAAACACTCGAAAAACAACATCTGGTCTATTGACAGGGGTTAGCTCAAGATATTGTGCATGTATCTTTTTATCTCAAGCCAATTGACATTGCACGTGAAGGTGATGAAGAATTGTAGATTTCCTAGCGACCGGCAAATGGCAAGTGCATCAAGGTAGTGGCTATACATATACCGTAGCCTACCTGTAAAAGAAGATGGCAAAATAATTTTGGAGCAAGAGGCTATTCCAAACAAATCTCCTCTACCGAAGGCATCGTAAAAACCCGAGAGATGATCACTTCGAATGTCATTCTGATGAGTGCTTACATAATCCATGCGATCCTGCTCCAATGTACAGTACACATTCACAACATATTACTGAAAAAGCTTTCCTCCCTTAAAAATGAGACCGTAGTCATTCACTCGAGGGTGCAGTTGGTACTTGTAATACTTATTCATTGAAACGCTTTTCCCCCGACCATTGCCATCCTTGGGTTTCAATTTCAATTTCAGATAATAGCCAGGCTTACCGTACACAAATAGGAGCGAAAACTGAAGAGGCATATATGACTGATGAAGTTTATTGATTCTACGAGGAGGTCCACCTCACGCCTCTATTATAACATCATAATCAGTACGACTTCTAGGACCGCTTTCGAATATACTACCACCAAGGACTTGAGAAGTCAGAAACTCATATTCACGAATACTTCCCATGTTGTATAATTGTATCTTGAAATCTGGCACATAAGCATCCTTGCATTTGTCTCTTGCAGTTCAAAACAGTTGCACCAACTTGTTGTGCTCATCGAGAATATGAATCAAGCCGCTCAACAATCTGTGGATCAAGGCTTCCATCATCTGCTCCTCCAAAATGGCGCATATGGTTGCTGACCTCATTAGTTGTATCATATATATACAGCTGTAGGAAACACGGCTGGTGACCCTCTTTAAGACAAAGCGAACCGATCTAATGGTATATTTGTTTGGACACCTTAAAAACATAAGGTCCCCTCCCTCTGTTAACAGATTCGTCAATCTTTGCACCAAACGAAGTCATGGCAAACATTTGATTATATGCGTGTATGTTTTCCATGAAGTGCTTATTTTTTAACGGCTCTTGCAATGCAGTATGAAGGGCTTGCATTTGTTCCATGAAAATCACACCTCCTCCACAGCATAGATGACACTCTGCCCTCCTCGCATATGGTTGTCCTGTAAGCCGTTCACCATACCAGGATACACAACCGCAATGGTAACATAGTTGATCACAGTTACGATGGCCCGCTTCCTATACCAAAAGAAAGAAAAAAGTGTTACTAAATTTAAGGAAAGCAAAATGCTAAACAATACAGCTAAAGTACGTACTGTGATTTTGCAAAGTGTTGGGTCAAAACCCAATCAACCGGATTAATCCCAAACCCGCTGGAAAACCCAATAGAAGTCAAACGGGTCAAAACCCAACCCAACTGTCAAAGACAGTTAAATAACTGTCAAATGACAGTTTGATTTACCAAAGGTCACATACGTTCACCAGAACCATTGCACACGATTCTAACTTGAACGAATAAGACAAACCTTTAGGATCACACCTTTTCAGATTCTAATAATAAATAGGAACAATTGGTAAAGAACAAATTCGTGTGTATGAATGATTCAGATCAAATAAAACTTTATACTTTTGGATATTCTTATGTATTGCACTTCAAATTTCGATCCTGGACAACAAGGTTAAGACCTGTAGAACATTGGCATCAGAGCTTTGGTTGATTAACCAAGAATCATCATATACCTTTTTCTTGTGTTCATCTCGGATCGAGAAATCTTTTTTCAAAAAAATATTTCCGGCGAAACCAACAACGCCACCAAGTGATTTAAATCACTGGCAACGAAGGTTTCACCCCTCAAGATCAATCGAGACACATCAAAAAACAACAACCAAACTCTTGGATACGCAAAGTATCAAGAGGAAATAGTTAGAAATTCAATCATCGGATAAAGAACAAACACACTTTTTCTCGACGATTCGATGTCAAAAGTGCTCGTGATATGAATCTCGTAAGTCTGATTCTGTTATCAGAAGATTTTGAAAAATATCAATGAAACCCTACTTGTTGATGGCGGAGTTCAGATAGTAGTCCAATTGGTTTGGCGAATTATCAACGCACAAATCGAATCAAGGGATCAAGTGGTTGCGAACACAAGACAGAAGAAGAAGAGAGAGAGAGCATTTCGCATCTCAACCGGCGGAGGGACTCCACCGAGGAAACGAGAAACGCATCGGAACAGAAGGCCTCACAGAGACCCCTAGGAGGAGTTGTTATCTCACACAGAGAAAAAAAGCAGGCGCAAAAATAAATAGATTGAGGAGAGGAAAAGGGTTATTATCTAACCCTACCAGCGTTCTAAAAAACCATTGAAAACATTGAGATCGTCTCTCCCATTTTTCATTCCTTTTTTTAAATATCGGATTAGTGATGTGATGTGTGTATTATAGTATAGTAGTTTGTTAGTGGTGTATTGATAGAATTTACACCTTGACTACAGATTAGGGTAACTTAGCCTAAACCCGAATAGAATTTTAATATAGTAAGCCTGAAGAAATTATATTGCCTACTATATTGAGAGAGTAATTTTAAGAGTAATTAACCTTTGGTTTTTCCGTTTTTTTTAGAAAATCCCCTTAAGGGACAGGTTTATTTAAGAAAACTAGTCCGCTAAGATTGATTGCCATTAAGAGGCAGGAGCGCTCACCCCAGATCTTAGATATTTTAATTTTGGGAGATTTTTTTTTGATATTCCTAGAAAATATGACGAGAAGATAAAGAAAAAAATAAAGATGGTGGAGATACTTCAAAAAAGGAAGTAGGCACTATAAGTGCACCACAATTTCAATGTCCAATGCTAAAACCCTCGAATTACTCACTTTGGGCAATTCGAATGCAAATAATCCTCGAAGCAAATGGATTATGGGAAATGATAGAACCCAATGAAAAAACCCAAGCAGACAACAAAAAAGACAAAACTGCTATCGCATTCCTTTATCAATCCTTACCCGAAGAACAATTGCTTCAAATAACAAAACACAAAACCGCGAAAGCCATATGGAACGCCCTGAAAACTAGACACATAGGCGAAGAGAGAGTGCAACAAGCGCGGTTGCAAACTCTCAAATCCGACTTTGAAATGCTACAAATGATGGAAGATGAAACCATAGACGCCTTCACCACAAAACTAACAACCTTAGTAAATAAAGCAGCGAGTCTAGGGCACACTATGGAAGATGAAACACTAGTACGCAAACTATTAAATGCTGTACCAGATAGGTATCTACAAATAGTTGCGTCAATAGAACAATACTCAGACCTGAGTGAAATGACCTTAGAAGAAGCAATTGGTAGACTTAAAACCTACGAAGAAAGGATTAAGCACAAAAGCAAACAAGTGGACAATCAAGATAGACTATTGTTCACACGATATCAAGAACAAGGCAGAATGCGTGGTCATGGTGGATTCAACCAATCACGAGGCCAAGAAAGTAACTTTAAGAAAGAAACACATAACAATTCAAATAAACTTACTCATGACAAGAGTAAGGTAATGTGTTTCAAATGCAAGGAATATGGGCCTATTTATGCAAACAATGTCCTTTAAAGAAAGGAAGAACAATCAATCTCACTGAGAAGATTTACAGCCTACAATTTACTCATGGCAATTATTTAAGAATCACCAAATCAAGGAATGGATGGAAATTTCCATTCAAACTTCGACTTAAACCAATATCAAACAAGGAGTTAGGCAGTGAAAGCTTGGATAGGTGGTTTAACCGAAAGCAAGAATCAACCTGGATTCAAGGAAGATATTACACTGCAAGAACTCCAAATTTAGAAGGTGGATGTAACCAGGACAAATGAGTCACTGGACTCAAGGAAGATCACAACAATGAAGGTGGAAACAACCAGAAAAAATGATCAACATGGATACAATGAAGATCAAAGCAACAAAGGTGGAAATAACCAGAAGGAAGGAAGATGATCTACCTGGATATAAGGAACGATCACACAGCAATACAAGAAATCTACAAGAAATCAGTATGGTGGATTCAACCAGAAGACTGGATCTCAGAAAGTCTTAAAGACCTACACTCTGCAGCGTTTTGTGATTTAGGGGGAGAATGTTGGTCAATAAACGACCAATCAAAACCGGATTAATCCCAAACCAGCTGGAAAACCCAATAGAAGTCAAACGGGTCAAAACCCAACCCAACTGTCAAATGACAGTTATTTCACAAAGGTCACAACGGTTCACCAGAACCATTGCAACGATTCAAACTGAACCGATACAACCTTTAGATCGCACCTTTTCAGATTCTATAAATAGGAACAATTGTAAAGAACAAATTCGTGTGTATGAATGATTCAGATCCAAAAGAAAGAAAAAAGTGTTACTAAATTTAAGGAAAGCAAAATGCTAAACAATACAGCTAAAGTACGTACTGTGATTTTTCAAAGAACTTGGCCCAGCAGCACTTGCATCAGAAGGATGTAAATTCCTCCCGCTTCTATGACAAGGGATATTTGAGGAATCCAACACACATCGTCTGACATTCCTCGTGGGATGGTTGTTTTCTGCACTGGCTGGTATCATATCGCGATGCGCCACCTGTTTATGGCTGTAGGTGTTAGACAGGAAAAGTTCGCTTACTTCGAGGCAAGTCGCGAAAAGAAAACGTTTTAAAAAAGTTTTAAAAAAGTGTTAGGTCTTGTTTTATCTCGAATCACACGATGTAGAAATGTTTCGTATAGAGAGAATTAAGAGAGGAAGGTAAGACTTTCATAATTTTTCAAATTTTATAAAGAAAAGAGAAATGGGAAGGAAAGTGAGAGTTACAAGCCTTAACCTCCTAATGTTGATTAGGTGGTATTTATAAGAGAGGATAGGATTAGCGTCCCTTCCTTTATTTTTCCTAATTTGCAATCTAGTCCCTATTCTTTGGATAATATGCTATTTTTACTTTAAGCATATTTCTCCTTATTACAAACTACATTCTACTTATAAAATAAAGTAAAAACATTAATTAGACTTTTAGAAAGTTACCCCTCAACTTTAGGTTTGTAACTTTTCTTAAACCTATAGATAGAAAATATAATATTTATAGAGTAATTTTTAAGGAGTAATTAACCTTAGGTTATTCGCTTTTTTTTTTAAATCCCCAAGGACAGTTTTATTTAAGAAAACTAGTCCCGCTAAGATTGATTGCCATTAAGAGGCAAGAGGGCTCACCCCAGATTTTAGATATTTTAATTTTGGGAGATTTTTTTTTGATTATCCTAGAATATGCGGAAGTAAAGATGGTGAGATATTCAAAAAAGGAAGTAGGCACTATAAGTAGCACCACAATTTCAATGTCCAATGTAAAACCAGAATTCTCATTATGGGCAATTTCGGATGCAAATCATTTGAAGCAAACGGCTGTGGGAAATGATAGTATCATCGGAGCACCAAATCCGACATAAAAAGGATAAAACTGCATCGCATTCCTTTATCAATCCTTACCCGAAGAACAATTGCTTCAAATAACAAAACACAAAACCGCGAAAGCCATATGGAACGCCCTGAAAACTAGACACATAGGCGAAGAGAGAGTGCAACAAGCGCGGTTGCAAACCCTCAAGTCCGACTTTGAAATGCTACACATGAAGGAAGACGAAACAATCGACACCTTCACCACAAAACTAACGACGTTAGTAAACAAAGCAGCAAGTCTAGGGCACACTATGGAAGATGAAACACTAGTACGCAAACTATTAAATGCTGTACCAGATAGGTATCTACAAATAGTTGCGTCAATAGAACAATACTCAGACCTGAGTGAAATGACCTTAGAAGAAGCAATTGGTAGACTTAAAACCTACGAAGAAAGGATTAAGCACAAAAGCAAACAAGTGGACAATCAAGATAGACTATTGTTCACACGATATCAAGAACAAGGCAGAATGCGTGGTCATGGTGGATTCAACCAATCACGAGGCCAAGAAAGTAACTTTAAGAAAGAAACACATAACAATTCAAATAAACTTACTCATGACAAGAGTAAGGTAATGTGTTTCAAATGCAAGGAATATGGGCATTTTGCAAACAGATGTCCATTAAAGAAAGAAGAACAATCCAATCTCACTGAAGAAGACTTGGAGCCACAATTACTCATGGCAATTATTGAAGAATCACAAATCAGGAATGGAAGGAAATTCCATTCAACTTCGACTTAACCAATATCAAACAACAAGGAGTTGGCAGTGAAAGCTTGGATGGTGGTATAACCGAAAGCATGAATCAACCTGGAATCAAGGAAGATATACACTGCAAGAACTCCAAATTTAGAAGGTGGATATAACCAGACAAAGACGATCAACCTGGACTCAAGGAAGATCACAACAATGAAGGTGGAAACAACCAGAAAAAATGATCAACATGGATACAATGAAGATCAAAGCAACAAAGGTGGAAATAACCAGAAGGAAGGAAGATGATCTACCTGGATATAAGAACGATCACAAGCACTACAAGAAATCCTACAAGAAATCAGATGGTGGATTCAACCAGAAGATGGATCAAGAAGACTTAAAGACCTACACAGCAGCGTTTGTGATTAGGGGGGAGAATGTTGGGCCAAAACCCAATCAACCGGATTAATCCCAAACCCGCTGGAAAACCCAATAGAAGTCAAACGGGTCAAAACCCAACCCAACTGTCAAAGACAGTTAAATAACTGTCAAATGACAGTTATTTCACAAAGGTCACAACGGTTCACTAGAACCATTGCAACGATTCAAATTGAACCGGTACAACCTTTAGATCGCACCTTTTCAGATTCTATAAATAGGAACAATTGTAAAGAACAAATTAGTGTGTATGAATGATTCAGATCAAATAAAACTTTTACTTTTGATATACTTTGATTGCACTTCAAATTCGATCCTGGAAATAAGGTTAAGACCTGTAGAACATTGGCATCAGAGCTTTGGTTGATTAACCAAGAATCATCATATACCGTTTTCATTTTCTGCCTAGTTTCGAATCAAAAAAGGCCACTTTTCCAGTTTTTGCAAAACAGCCAGAAACACAAATTCAATTCGAATCATTCTTGTGTTTAAACAAGAGGGGATCCTTCTCCTGCCACCAAGGTGCAATCACCCTCGTGATTGTTTTACACCGGCAACAAAAGGGTTTTTACCCACGAATTTATTTTTGCAAAACTCGTTTCTTTTCAAGTTCATAAACCGAAAAGAAAACAAACCCGGAAAAGGTTCATGCAACTTTTAAAAAGAAAAAAACCCAGATTCGAAAATCAATAAAACGACAGAAAATTCGATCATCGAGAAAAGGGAAGAAACACACCTGTTTGAAGATTCGATTGAATCAATCCCTCATTAGAATCATTCACTGATTCCACTTATCCAGAAAGCCCCAAATTAATAGGAGCACAAGATCCCAATTTGCGAAACCCTAATTTCGCACAACAAATCAAGGGAATACCAGTGGTTCGAGAACACAACCACCGGAGAAGCATACGATCAAGAACATAACCCCAGGGTTACTCGATACTTTTTGGTTATGAGAACCAGAGAAGGGAAGGAAGAAGGAGACGAACTCCCCAAAGAGATAAGAAAGAAAGGAGGACACCGGGTTATAACAAAAAAAGGAGGCGGGTTATAACAAAAAAAGGAGGACACCGGGTTAATATTAACCCTAACAGGTTTTGCATATAAACCGAAACCACCCCTCCACTTTTCAATTTTTATATATCAATTTTAGATATATAAATATTTTAGTTTTAGGCTTTTACATAAGTTACCCCTTAGATATTAGGTTTGTAACTTTGCCTAAAACCCGAAGATAGAAATATAGTAGTCTAGAAATTACACTGCCTACTATATTGGAAGAATAATTTTTAAAGAGTAATTAACCTTAGGTTACTCGATTTTAAAAACTTCAAAACTTCTTATTTGGTTTATGATAAGAAATTTTTTTAAAGATTTTTTTACTTATCTGGCTTATGATAAGTAATATATAAAGGATTGAGATTTTTAAGAATCAAACCTGCGTTTTTTCTTAAAAACGCAACCATGGATACCATTAGAGACGGTTTCAACACCAAACCGGTGATTAACCAAGGAGCATAAAAGATGTAAAATTGAAGAAGAAAGAAAGAGATGTCGAAAGAACTACAAGGGTGCCACAAATTGAACAAGAGACTGTTTTTTAAAGAAGACCACAATATTTGTGGATCAAGGCAAAGAATTAACATGCCTTCAAAGTTACTATGGTGATCAAGAAGATCAAGTAACTATGAACAAGTTTCGGTTCAGAGATTTCTGCAAATTTGTAGATGAGGGCTAAGAGAAACCTGCCCCGAAGTCACTAAGGCGATCAAAAGGATCAAGTGACTGGACGGACCCTGAAATAGTTAAGAGACATAGAAAACATCAAGCTTTAAAGAATGAAGAAATCCAGATTTTGAAGAAAGATTGAAGAAGGCATCAAGAACAAGAAGAAATCAAAGGAACAAGAAGATTGAAAGAACACAAAGATTAATAGATTAGGGGGGAATATGTTGGAAAACATAATCCATTAATCTTTGTTAAGGGCTGCAGATTTTCTGGTTTGGGCCGCAGGCCAACAAACCAAATAGACAACCCGCTGGAAATAACCGCCAAATGGCAGTTAAATAACTGATTTACAGTTATTTTCAAAGGGTTACAACGGTTAAATCTAACCGACACAACTTTTAGACACACTGTTTCATGTAATATAAATAGGAACAGATTTGTAAACATTTCTGTATGATGACTGATTTATAGAAATAGAGATTATTTCATAGTTTTTGGTATATCGTTGATTAAAGATCCATAGAAATGGGCCAACAATTGGTATCAGAGCAGGATTCATCATATACCAAGATTCATCATATACCACTTTTGT
>BQNB010084861.1:0-22824 GCA_026074375.1 Tanacetum coccineum
TCTTAGTTTTATGAGACTAATGACATTAGTAACTCATATAGTAATATCAAAAGCATATTTTGTCTCATCTTATGCCTCGGGTCCGTGGTCTGACCAGCTAACTCGATTTAAGTCGACCAAAAAAGAACTTGCAAAAATTGACAAAGGTCTGACCAATGGAAAAATTCGCCATGAGTTGGAAAGGCCCTAAGGTCTGACCAGATAAGATAATCCAAATGCACGTGTTCTTTATTTGGCTGGCATAGACTTAAAACTTTACATAGGGGTATACACATAAATTTTACAAAAAATGTGACAAAGTTGTGTACAAGGAGCATGCAAAACAACTTGTAGCACAAAGTTAAGAAAACATTTTGTTAACCTTTTTGGTATAGCAATCATTTTGTCAAATGTTCACGGTAGCTCCATTTAGGACGCACAAAGAAGCGGAGAAACAGGTCAGCGCGAAGCGTATTAAAAACCTGACTTCATTTGGGGAATCTTACTTCAACCCGCCTTAAACTTCTCTTTTAGTTTGTCCATAATGGGTGAGCCGTACTTCCAATTGACTAATGATGCTATGTATGTTAAGAAACCCCTTTTGTTAACATTAGTTTTATTGATGCCAATATGGTGGGATTACAAATTGATCAAACCCTATATTGTACTCCTACTTAGTCCGAAGACAAGTAATTCCAATAATTCCCTCATATGCCGAAGCATGTAGTGGGGCGGGAGAAAATTAAAGATCAATTCAACCCCATATCGCGCATGTAAAACTAAAGCTTCACAAGAAATCAAATTTCATAGTTTAATGTCCGTATTAATTTGTCCAAAAACCCCGGTTTCGCAAATAACACATAACTGGTCACAAGGAATAAAATTATGTGTGTAATATTAGACATGTTCAATCCAAATTACTCTATAAGTATTAGTCCGGTTTTAAGAGTTTCATAAAATCTATATTTTGCAAATATTGACTAGACACAAGGCATATCACATATAAGCAATTAAAACAGACTAAAAATTGGATTGAAAATTGAGGAACAAACTCTTATAATGAAAGCAGTAAATCACATAATGCCTCGAGTTCTCAAAAGAGTCTTCCCCAATTGGAGAACCATAAGACTCTCACTAGGTTTTCTGCTAAAGTGCCTAGATCGCCACATACATCATATAACATGATTGCGTGAGTCTTACAGCCGAGATAAAACAAGAATATAATCATCATTGCAACTTAATTAACATTTAATTTATGATCTATTCTTCTTTTTATTAAAATAACATATGTGTTTATTCTATGTTGTTTATTCATTAATTATGGCAACGTTTATGGCAAGGATTGCATGTCGTTGCCATAATTTTTAATAAAAACAATAAATAAACCAATTTCATGCAGTCCTAGCGTGTTTTAAATTGTATGTAATACATAAATACTAAACAAGTTGACTCGTGATGCCACTGTTGGAATTTAACAATCAAGTTAACCAATTTAACTCTAACGAGTACGCAGCGGATAGATCGAGTCTAGTACAAATAATTAACATACATATTCACACAATAAGGGACATGAAAAATAAATAGGAACATACCCTCGTGGTCACCAGCAAATCAAAGAAACCAAGTGTATAAAACTAGTGACTAAGTGGTCACCTCTACGAGTGCTTACACAAACACGTAAACAAGCACGCCCGGATGCTAGTCCTACTCCACGTGTATCCCAAACAACTTATTGTAATATATACTAACTGAAAATCAAATACTAAAACCCCTCAAGTAGATAGTACCGAAAATCAGAAAATATAATTAGTTTTAACCGAATTCGGTTGTACCCCTGCTACAGTACCACTGAAAATGAGTTCCACAAACCCTAGCTCGAATCCAACAATTGTCAGGCCTTGACAATACGTAAACCAACGTCTATCCCACTGGATCAGATCTGGAATCAAACCACACTCGATTAACCTCAAAATAGTTTAACCAAAAATGCCTGAATGGTATAGGGACAACGATAATCAAAACTGTTTTATTAAGGTTTAATATTACGCTGTTTAGAGATTAGGAGAAAGAAGACAGCTTTTTGAGTGTTTGGGTGTTATCATGGACTGACACCCCTATTACCCGCACCGGCCCCCCAAACCCCCAAAGAGCTAGGGGAGAGGGTTTATATAACCTCCAAACCCTACTCTTGATAAGGATTGAAAACATAAGTTTTAACCTTATCAAAACACTTCAAAAACTTATCATGTAGTTCCTTCTCTTATCTCCAACATTCAATGAACCAAGACACTCCCTTAGAACCACATTACGACCGGCCATATTAGCAAGGACACCATAAGTTCTTATCTTGATCATTTATTATCCAAATGGTTCATTTTCGAATCTTTCCGTGAAGTAACAAGCGTGCTCTAAATGTTTTTCGTGTGTGCCCCCAATAGGCTCACACACTTCTAGTTGTGTTCAAGCTAGTCCATCTCACATAATCCAACAGTTGCTAATTCAGGTGCGTCTGGAGTACTTTCAGCTGTTCTTAATTCAAGTTGGTTTTACATTTAAATTTGAAGACTAACAATCTTTTGATAAAATGGCAAAATAGTCATTGAAATTATTTTTTAAATACAACTCTTATGAGATGCGACGTGCTTCTACCAAATAGGAACATACTTAGAATTGTTGTAAAATAGTATAAACAACTAAACAAGTTCCGAATACTTGCTAAAAAAAACCAAAGGAGACGGGGACATATGCATAGGAAACCAACACACCTATTGATGATTATTTGTATGTTCCTTTGTTACTAAGCTTCAGTCCCTGGCAGACCTATTATTTATTATAGTGCTTCTTTATTATGCATGGTCCCCTTTTTATATCACCAACTCTCATCAATACGGTTTACCTCAACTGATGTTTGTCAAAACGGAAGCTTGGTAGTAGCAATATTGACAACCAGACAAGCAAGACTTTCTTTGATATCTACCAATCTTGAAGTTTCCTTTTAAATACCTCGCCATATTACTAAGACACACCGTATTATAACTTACAAAAGCATCTCACCTTTTTAACTTTTATTACCTTCAAAGCTTGGTTTGAATTTGCAGGAGCACAGATTGTACGAAAATGCGAAGACGCTTTAGCTAGGTCGTCTGCTAAAGAAAATGGTAAACAATTGCTGGCAATAGTTTTTCGGGCACATATAGAATCAACAAACCTTGTGCCATCAGGTATACGGGCATGTTTACTGTGTTCATAGATGTGAGTACGTAAAACTCATTTTTGATTATACTGAAATCTTGCAATGCGTCAGTATTATTACAGGCATGCAAAAAAGAAACAACATACACTTCAAAAGCCGTTGATGCCAACATCATTGGGATCTCCTTACCCATCATGTCGTGACTATTCTATACATTTTCTTCTTATCGTATAAAATATGTAAGTCGTTCTTTAAAATAATACTCAACAACGAAAACTTATTGCTGTAGTGAACATAGTAGAAACCCGTAAAAAGGGTTGCTAGAAAATGATCTTTTATATGATGATTGATGATTATAGTGGTTATTTTTGTTATGAAAGTGTATTACTTTTATGGAAGTGTTTAAACTTTTGATCAAGATTATAGTAGCAACAGGAGTAAGTATTTTATTGCATGCATGCTCGGTAGTTCCGTTTGACTATATCTATTACGTCAACAAATATTTAATTATCCTAGCCCGCTCATGATAAATTTAAACATAGTGCAAATGAGGTTAACGGTCCCGACATATGTTAACTTAGTAATATAGTTGTTGAAGTATTAAGTATTATTCATTTTCGATAATATGAATTGTGTTTAATGTTACTCTTTGATGCTGGAGTTAACTGCAAAATACATCCTTGTGGTTTCAACTTTCTCACATAATACATCCCCGTCAGAAACTATTGGCAGTATACATCCTTCGTTAGGCAAACGTTTGCCACAATACATCCCTGAGGACGAACGATGCAAATATTTTTCCGTGATCTTCTCACGAGGGATGTATTGTGTAAAAAAACTACAGGGATGTATTTTGAAAATATTTTTTCATTTTTGTACGTTTTACGTTTTTGTACATTGTTTTTTCGTTTTTGTATGTTTTCGTACGTTTTTATACTTTTTGATACATTTCGTTTTTCTACGGATGAGAACGTAAAAAAACGGATAAAAACTGATAATCAATAAGGATGAAAGCGTACAAAAGCGGACAAATCGTATGAAAACGTATAATAACGTCGGAGAAAAACGGACAAAAACGAAAAACGAATAAAAAAGCGGATGAAAGCGTATGAAAACGTACGAAAAAGTATAATAACGTCGGAGAAAAACGGACAAAAACGAAAAAAAACGTACCAAACAGATAAAAAAAATTATTAATAATATACAAAAATAAATTATTGGCCGATAATAATCATAATAATAATATTATTAATAATAATTAAAAAATAAAATAAAACAAAAAAAATTAAAAAACAAAAAAAATTAAAAAAGAATAAAATATTTGCAAAATACATCCCTGTGGTTTTTTTTACACAATACATCCCTCGTGAGAAGATAACGGAAAAATATTTGCATCGTTCGTCCTCAGGGATGTATTGTGGCAAACGTTGCCTAACGAAGGATGTATACTGCCAATAGTTTCTGACAGGGGTGTATTATGTGAGAAAGTTTAAACCACAAGGATGTATTTTGTAGTTTACTCTTGATGCTGGGAATAGTATGTTAATGGTCTTTTTTGCTTGTGTTATTTGAATTTCTAGAAAGTGATGGAAAACAACCAAAAGACATCAAGTGTTATGGTAAAATTGATGTGTCTTGATGAGGCGCAACTGCAAGTGAGGTGACACATTCATTTATGTGACGTCTTTTGAACTAGAACGAAATAACATTGAACCAATATATCTTTTGTTGGAATGACTTTATGCAGGTTCTCTTGGCAACAGTAATGCCACTCCCATCATATGTTTCCTAATTCAAGAACAAAAGATGTTGCGAGCAGTGAGACTTTAGTGTGTTGAACTGAATAACGAAATTATCTATGATATTAGGCCTAACATGAGCTGGAGTATACCTGCCATTGCTGCAGCACCTGTTGTTATAACTTGCCCAAGGTAGGGGATGATCTTTAACATCTAACAACTTTTTATTTTAGAAACACAGCTTAACTTTTTTATAAAAACTTTTTCTGGGGGGGGGTTAAAGTTGGACAGCTGCCATAAGGAGATATCATCTTTTTGGCCTCATTAAAACAAGTTGATAATTTTTGCATACTGTCCAATTTAAGGTTAGGCAAACAGTTGGTTAAAATTTCATATTTTTCTTCATTTATAATCACTAATAGATGTGCAGACTAATACTTATAATTTTTGTTGGGAGTGCTTGGATATGGATGCCTTATATCAGTAAACACAAGAAATAGTTCTCAACAGTTCCTAAACATGTCTTTTTATTATACAAAAACTAAGCCAAAAACAGCCCTGCCGCAACGCGCGGGCACCTAACTGCTTGTTCGTACTTATTAGGACAAGTATATGCTTAAAGATTGTTTTATGTATTTAAACCTTTAGGGGTGCGGTAAAACCTGGTTAAGGACAAGTATAGGATTCGTACTTATTAGGACAAGTATAGGCTACACCATTAATAGTTTAGGGCAGTATAAAACCCGGTTAATCAAGTTTGAGATAGTAAAATACAGTTTGGCCTTTAAATTTTGTTACACATGAAATCTTTAGTTATGTTTGTAAAATCAACGTCTTTACAAATTAGAAGATACCGAGATAATACTAAATTAATAGGAGACACGTTTTTTTCAACGAATTTAGATGAACCCGATAGCTTTAAATCATATATGAGTGATCAATATTTGAATTCATTACTCGAGCCAATTATTTTGTGCAACTTCATTTTGCTATGTGTACAAAATTTTGGTTGGATGTGGATATATTAATTGGGTCCATTGAGGCACTTATTAATGATGAATGTCTGGTTAAAGTTGTTAATCAGTGTCGATACAAATGGTCATAATCACTAGTACACTAATTGATGAGACTTGAAATTTAAGGTAAATGAACGTGTCAATTTTGGGATTATGAGTTTGATACTTGATATGAGTGCAGCAATTATGATTTTCTAGATGCAAGTCCCCTGAAAGCTTAAAATTGTAAACGATACTCAATAATTCACAACATGGTGACAAAATTAACCATATATCTTTTCAAAACACCAAGGATGACAACACAATTGGCCGAACAACAGTGTGAGCGTTAACTCAATTGTTTCTCTCTAAAACTAACCACATGACTAGATGCTCTATTACGAGTGGGCTACCGACCGAACCATTTGATCACCAATACGAGTGGTCTAACAATAGCTTTATTGCACTATTATCACGATTTTATGCATCTTATTCGATACCAATGGCATCATCTGAAATAATTGAGTAAAAGACACCAAATCATTGTCTTTCTTTTGTAAATGGTCCTTTCAAAATTATTGTCATGTTATAGTATATAGACAAATTTACCATGTTGTCTAAAGTATCTAACCTTAGAAGATAAAGGTTCCAAAACCTGTATACTCTATCATAACATAGATCAATAACATTTCTGATAAAAGTTTGAGCATGATATATCCCAAACATAAGATACACCACAAACAATCTATCTTGAAGTCAATTTATGTGCTTAAAACTTTTGTACAACAAGTTCATATTGTTAATTAACTAGTTTTATCACAAGATTACCGATATAATCAAGAACTTAAAAAACAAACTAAAGAATTATTTAGAGGGGGATAGAATGTAAGCTACCTCTTATCAGGTGAACTCACTTGGTACGATTTATTTCATACATATCAAAGGGTATTTATACTACTATGTTTCATTATACATTTTACCAATTCACCAACGTAATATCAGGCTATAATGTATAGGTCTATTATTAATCTAGTAAAGAAAAAGGTGGCAAACATAAATATACATGTTCCTTCAGTTGATATTCATAACACTCCCCTTTGGATGCTACTTTTTTAACGTAGAGTCAACTTTAAAGTACTGGCTCGTTAAAAACCTTGTAAATGAAAAACCCAGTGGGAAAAAACTTTAACTAAGGAAAAGAGTGCAGTGTATAGCTGTGATGCGGTTGTCATAAGAGACTTCTACAAGAAGTTTTACAACTCCCTAGGCAGAGTACCTAACCGTTATAATAGTAGTATAGGCAAGACTCGGGGGTTGTTATCGATCTCTAGGGGAAAGGTTGGGAAGCCTTGATCAACGGTCTAACAAATTCTAGGGTAAAGAAGAGAAGTATATTTTGTGTTTAATATCTTATAGAAGCATGTAAATCTAGGTTTAGGAGGTTGGTTTGATAAACGAATAACTACAACTAATTAAAAACAAATTACTAGTGATAACTATAGATAATTGAATGTATTTACTAATCAAGCATTACTTAATCAGATGCGTCTTCTAATCATGTTGCTTTTCACATCTGTGATGATATGTTAAGTATTTCCTAGGTCTTGACGGGATTAAACAAACCCGCCGTCTATTTAATATTTCGTTAGGGCAACGCCCAAGTAAAGGTAGTATGAAAGACTATTACAAGGCCCCTAATGGGACCTTAAATGCATGTGAAATATCTTAATTGAGAGTCAACATATAAAGGGGAAAGATAGTAAGAAGACTGTTACCATGGTATCCTTACTACGAAACTCGCGTTTCCAAGGACGTGTCTACAGCGATACAGACGAAAAGCAGATTTTCTAAAACCTAACGCGCACAATCAACAATCAAGAAGAAACAATAAAAGATCTACAATCCGACTTTGCGTGCAATCAAAAAGCAAATATAAAAGAAGGTTTAGCTTGTCGGCGTGTGTTATAAAGAAAGCAAAGAGATAAATCAATCATACAACACATAGACATATTGAATGATTAATGATAAATAACCTTATTTGATAAAACATAGATTCAAGGTAGTTCAATAGGGTTTTGAGGCCCTAAAAACGACCTATGAAGCTGCTACAAGAGCTAGGGTTCGTCTCCCTAAGTTAGACAAAGTTATCCCAAAGTTGCACTCTTAAAACCCTAAAATCCGTTTAGTATATTTAGAGATATCGCTGCGATGGCGTCGCGTTGTAATCCTGACACCGTCGCTACGTGGATGATTCTAGATCCTCATTGAGTCGGCTACGTCCTAACACCGTCACTAAATCTCTGACGCCGTCACTAGATGGATCACGTCGTCTTCGCTTTATGCTTGCGACGTCGTCTCCACCTTCTAAAAGCAATACTTCTTCAAGGATTTGGTGTAGGTCCGTAATCTCGTTTGTTTCTTCTCCAAATGAGCCCAAGTCACGTGTATTCTCTCCAAATGCCATCCAAGTGTTAAAAACCTGAAAACAAACGATTTAGCACATAATCTGGGCATATTTGCATGATTTAGGGGGTTAAATGACCCCGAAATAGTGTATAAAATGACACCTCAACAAATACCCATACACTTGGGATTTGCTTGTCCTCAAGCAAATGGGCTATTCTACCAAGACAATATCAATATGAGGGTCATTTAACCTACTCTTTAAAAGTAATTTATAACACAACCTTCTAGACCTCGTAATTAAAAGCACAGAAAGTACATACTAGCACCTCACATAAGTGTTTGGGATTCTCTCTTTCTCTCGAGTATATAATAAATTATAACATAATAGGGAAACAAAAAATCAACACTCATTACCTGTCATAACATATAAATTACCATAGGCTTGGTAAAGGATCAAACCTTCACCGCTGGGTGCAAGCATTATTCATTACTATCCAAGAGGTCTTTTAAAGGGTTGTGGGGTGTAGGTGTAAGATAACATATAATGGAAACAAAAATGGATGGGATACATTTGGATGGCTTTGGGTGAATTTGGAGTAGAAGGGTTAGCTAATTATTTATACGAATACACGCTGGTTTGGTTGCTAAGCCAAGACTCGGACGAAGATATACAAACTCTACACAAGTCTACATCAATCTCTTTCTTTTTCTTTTCTTGACTCTATGATAAACATAAGCATAAGCAAATGGCAGCCCGTACATTTTTTTTTATTTTTTTTTATATACAATTTTTTTCGTACATTTTTGCCCTGCCATTGCTTAAGCATATAATACATCATCGGGGTTTTAGATACACCGCTACACTTGAACTTTTACATACTTGATTATTTATAATCTAACTAATGACCCGATTTGAGGTGGATCAAAATACCAAAAAGATCATCTAACAAACATATGGGGGTATTGATTTAACTTTTCTTCCCCATTCTTAAGCGAAATAAATACTACCATGAATCCCAATCGTCCTAAAACTGTATTTACAAGGATAAGGACTTGACAACCGTGTACTCAATAAGTAACTTGGGTTAAAACAATAATGTACTAAAAGCGAGTACATACAAGGTAGGCTAAGGCGATTTGGGTGTAACAATTGGTTTACGGGTTAACAATGGTCTTCATTAATAGTTCGGCTTAACCAGAAAATTACGAGATCCATGAAAAAGGATAGGCTTGAAGGGTTGTACTAGGGGTATCCTGCACTAAAAATGAGTGCATGGCAAGGGTGTGGGATAGTTATATGATCGGTGTGACCATCATAACAATTACAGGTTTAAAACATGGGTTAATCCTAGTGCCTCTTATCCAGCAAATCCTAATACTCACTATGCGGTCTCGGGATGCATCACAATAACAAGTTCTAGAATTTAATATACTATCGGTATACTCATATAATTTAATACCGATCTCAATGCTCCAGAAAAGGCGACAAAGACCACACGTACACATCCGTAACGACAGAATAGACACATATGACTGCTCACTCCTTAACTCGAGAAAGCTAAAGGTATAAACTATCTTGGGTATCAATAATGGATACCCGAATTCCTATAGATCTATATGAACATCACATATTTAGGGTGGAATTCTGAGTTTTTGGCTAGTCATTAACATTCCTATCCATGACTACCTATTAATATCTTTATTCGTCGTGTAATGTTCCATAAAAAGATTTTAACTTTAGTCGAAACTTACCTTTTTATGCTCTATTTCGATATATTACCTATCATTTTAAGGACAAAGCAAATGGCAAATAAAAGAATAGTTTTTAAGACTTATTTTCCCCCTACACTTAAGTTGAACATTATCGACAATGTTCTATAGAAGTACCCGTAAAAACGAATAAAGGGAAAAGAAAACAAAGAAAAAGAAACTAGTAACTCCCTTTGGTTTTTGCTAATAATGGGAAGAAACATGTGATAACCGGTTAAATCGTCCTCCAAGAATCGTATAATGAAAACATCCTAAGATCTTCCAAGCTTCTTCTCATCAAATATAACATGTAATCAAAGACAAAGACAACTACACCAAACGTAAAATCTATGGGATAAGATCTATTTTATACAATAAGAGTTATGGTTTTGACTCTATTAAACAGTAAAGAAGGATGAGAGAATTGTAAAGCTCAGGGATTTGTAAGTTTATATAAGAAATTTAAACTTTCATAAGTGTTGTATACAGTTTATATTTTCAAATACTATGAAATTTTCGATTTTTCCTGTGACTGAGCATTTGACACCGTCAAGAATATCCTGACCCCGTCACAATTGTTGCGGTGACGGCGTCGCATGTAAATCATGACGCCGTCTCCACACTCTATGAAAACTCATTTTATCTTTTGAATGAAAAAATTTCCTGCACTCATTCTTAAAAGTTATTTTCCAAAATGCTGCACAACAACCTGAGAATTAATAATTCAATCATATGACTCGAAACTGACGCGGATTAATCTAAACAATTCATTTTAAATGTTTGAATATGGTTTTAAAAAAATAGGATATTTTCCCTACACTTATTTTGTTGCAAAATACATTTGATTGCAAATAAGACGAAGTTACAGACAAACAAAGCATGATTACAAAATAATTCAAACATAATAAAACAAACAATAAAGAATTAAAACACAAGACATTCCTAATATGCGGGAAAAGTAAATATTGGGTTGCCTCCCAAAAAGCGCTTTTCTTTATTTATGAGTCTTGTAGCTAGACTCGAAGTCACACGTCCTTACGTGACTTCTCCTTCATCGTCCATTTCACCTTCCACTTTAACAAGAGCAGGATGCTTACTTTTGAAATTTTTGCTCTTCTATTGGTCGAATTTCATCTATTTACAGGGCTAATCTATTTACAGTCATAGTGGGGGCTATAGGATCTATGTCATTCTTAACTCCTCTCTAGATCTTACAGAGAGACTCAAGTATCCTATGGAAACTTAACTTACTTTTTCTAGACCTAAGAGTTATGATGCCCTTGTCAAACTTAATTACAGCCTTGGCCATTGTTAGGAATGGTGTTCCTAAGATGACAGGCCTCTTTTTGTCTTCCTTTATGTCTAAAATTACAAAGTCCATGGGGTACACATGCTCAGCAACCTCAACTAATACATCCTCGGCTATTCCTAAAGGGTAGATATATGAGTGGCTAGCTAGCGAGAGTCTAATGTCTGTCTCAGTAGGCCTTTCGTCGGTTAGTTTCATGTAGGTAAAGAGGGGCATGACATATACGTCGGATCCTTGGTCAACTAGGGCGTTCATGTGTTTCAGGCCTCCTATGTTAACAGAGTATATTCGAGTGAGTTTCCTGACCCTGGGGGGGTGGGGGTGGTAGGAGTGGGTTATTGGGGCACAGATGGGGATGTCCCTACTTCCTTGTTATCTTTTCACTTAATGATTGCTTTCTATAACATTGCCCCTTAGGTGATAAATTGTATGTCTTCCCTTTTATTTTTCCAACTCGTGCTCCCGATAAGGAGTCGTTGAACCTATGATTACCAATAAGTCCCTCTATTAGTTTTTTATTGATCCTATGCATCAGGTAATATTCAACGGGTTGAGAGCTATGTGCCTCGGTTGTTTCTTCTTTTCCAGCTTTCTGTTTGGTTTGTTTCAAGCTTCATCCTCCTTCTCGGCTTCCTTGACTGGCATTTCTGTTTCTATCTTGGTAGGTTTTTTCAAAGTCGTCGCCGGTTGTTACGTCAGTCTTTTCACTCCTTTATTCTTTTCCTCTGGTGAAAGAAATGGAATTTACGTTCTTGGTGACGAGGAATTTAGCCTCTTCCCTTATCAGTACCTTTTCAGGAGCTGTGCTAGTCGTGAGTTCCTTAAGAAGCCCAAACATTTTAGTCATTCTATCGTTGATCTCCTCGCGTTGCTTGAAAATGGCATTTTCAAATCTCTCCATTCGTTCAGTGTGTGCTGCCATGTAGTCCCGTACTCGAGCCTCAAAAGTGGTTCCTAATGCTTGGGGTTGGGGTTCAGACCGGTACGTTCACGAAAAGTAAAGGGGTTCTGCTTTGGTGGTTCATTTTTATTTTGCGGACGATGGTTTGAGTAGACTGCTTCGGCATAAGCTTGAGGGATGTGTGTTGAGCTCGGTCTGGGTGTCGGTTGTGATCCCTTTAGTAAGAAGTTAATCTGGCCTTCAAGCTTAAGAAGTCTTCGGTTAGGTGTTTTTGAGGTGCTTTGAGGTGTAGAAATAGCCTTGACCGGTTTAACAAATTCTTTTATGGCATTCCAGCCCTCATGGTCATAGAGGGCGAGGTTCTTAATGATTTCCTAGGATTCGTCGGCATTCTTATTGCAGAGTTTGCCACCGCCGGCGTTGTCAATCTCGCACTTAAGATGAAATGAGACATGATCATAAAAAAATGGATTTGAAGCCAACGATCGATGCCATGATGAGGGACTTTTATAGTAAGTCCTTGAAACGAGTCCATGCTTCAGAGAGAAATTCTCCATGATGTTGTTGGAACATCAGGATATCATTGCGGAGTTTTGAGGTCCTTCTCGATGGAAAGAATTGAGCAAGGAAACGAGTAGTAAGATCCTCCCATATGGTGATGGATCCTGCTGGAAGACGTTCAAGCCAGTTTCTAGCATGATCGCGAAGGGAAAATTAAAATAGACGCAGGCATGTTCTTTCCCTGTTTTCGTCGTCAAGGTCAAGTGACTCCACAAGTTTTAAGAAATCCTTGAGGTGTTGGTTTGGATCCTCGAACTGAAGTCCGTAGAATGAGCATCCGTTTTGCACCAACCGGATGGTGTCGGATCGAAGAGGTACCACGTTTGTATCCCTACTTGAGCTCCAATGGTATATCCTGCAGCCCTCAAGCTAGTTTGGGAGTATTCTCCAGAGTACGATATGATCTCAGTCTCTCATGTGTGGATAGAATGGAAAAACGAAAACAGTTAACACAAAGAAAAGATAGACTATAAGAAAGCTAATATGCAGAAATTAATGTCTCACTTGAAAGGATTCAAGCGAGTAGAACTAAGTTAAACTATGATCAAAACCTAACTATTCCCCACGCAGCGGCGCCAAAAACTTGATGCGGTCGTCGTAGGACTTCAACAAGAAGTTTTACAACTCCCTAGGCAGAGTACCTAACCGTTGTAGTAGTAGTATAGGCAAGACTCGGGGGTTGTTATCGTTCTCTAGGGGAATAGGTTGGGAAGGCTTGATCACGGTCTAACAGAATTCTAGGGGTTGAGAGAAGATTATTTTTGTATTTTTATATTTATAGGAAAGCAGGTAAATCTATGGTTTGAGAGGTTGGTTTGATAAACTATTAACTAAACTAATTGATAAACTAATCTACTGGTGATAACTTTATGATAATTAAATGTATTTACTTAATCATGCATTACTTATCAGATTGTTTCTCCTAATCCTGTTGCCTTGTCACACTTGTGATGTAATGTGTAAGTATTTCCTAAGTTATGAACGAATTACACGAATCCGTCGTCTATTTAATATTCCGTTAAGGCAAAGCACAAGTAAGGTAGTATGAAGACTATTACAAGGCCCCTAAGAGTATATTAAATGCGTGTGAAATACCTTAAGAGGGATCAACCATATAAGGGGCAAGGTAGTATGAAGACTGTTACCCTATGGTATCCTTTCTACGCACTCGTGTTTCCCTAGATGTGTCAACAACGATATAGACAAAAGCTGGTTTTCTAAGGCCTAACGCGCACATTCATCAACAAGAAGCAACAGTAAAAGGATCTACAATCCGACTTTCATGCAATCATAAGCAAATACAAAGGAGGGTTTAGCCTCGCATGTTATAAAGGAAGTAAGAAGATAAATCAATCACACAACACATAGACATATTGAATGATTAATGATAAATAACCTTACTTGAATTAAAACATGGATCCAAGGTAGTATAATAGGGTTTTGAGGCCCTAAAAATGACCTATGAAGCTGCTACAAGGACTAGGGTTCGTCTCCCTAAGTTATACAAAGTTATCCCAAAAGTTACACACTAAAACCCTAAAATCGGTTTTGTATATATAGAGATATCGCGGCGACGGCATCGCGTTATGGTCCTGACGCCGTCGCTACGTGGATGATTCTAGATCCTCTTTAAGTCGGCCACGTCCTGACGCCGTCTCCAATTTCTAGACGCCGTCACTGAATAGATTACGATGGCGTCACTTTATGCTTGCGACGCCGTCTCCACGTTCTGTAAGCAATACTTCTTCAAGGATTTAGTGTAGGTCCGTAATCTCGTCCGTTTCTTCTCCAAATGAGCACAAGTCACATATATTTCCTCCAAATGCCATCCAAGTGCTAAAAACCTGAAAACAAAACGATTAAGCACATAATCTGGGCAAATTTTCATGATTTAAGGGGTTAAATGACCCCGAAATTGTGTATAAAATGATACCTCATCACCAACAAAGCATAATTGTCGGTTTTGTGTAAAACCGAACCAGACCGAAGACAGAATATGAGGAAAATGATGAATCGTGGACCTGACCGAAATATGTTCAGTCCGGTCCGGTCTGTCCGTGGACCCATAAAATAAAATGAAAGTCCCAATTAACATGTCTATATAGAAATATTAGAACAATAAACATGCATGCAACACAAATAATAAATTTTCAATCGTGTAATGCTTTATTGATAAGAACCAAAGTAATACGAAGTGCTATGGGTCACACTTGTTGAATAATTATGTGAAATTACTCTTTGAACAAGTAAACTTGACAAATTATCAAGTTTACCAGCAAACTTGTATAAACACACTGATAGGATCAGCTGATTAGTTGTAAGTTCGACAAAAGAGTAAATGCAACTATAATAACGACAACAATATAAGTGATAGCATTTACTCCTACAAACATTATCTATTTATGGTGCTACGAGGTTGATCTCTCAGTGGGGGTAGTTAGGACATGTCAAAAATCTAGTGGAATAGCACGTCTGCATTTAATGCATGTTCATTCTTGGAAACATCCCGCCAATAATTTTATGAACAGTTCTGCCAACTGTTCACATCTTTCACCAACTCGTACTAGGTAGACTTTAATTCAAAAGACTCTTTTGTCCCGCCATTTTGCTTTATCGAATTGTCCTACCTAAACATACTTAGAGATAAGAGCTTTGCTCAATTTGTTTATCTCAATGAGTAATAAGATCATCAGGGTATTGCCACCCCTGACTCTCTTCATACATTCAGCGTATTCCATCTACATATCGGCTAATATCCATCCCAACTGATGAGTATGTCTAACAAGTAATATTCGACTTTCTTGACGATGTCTTTAACTTGAATACGTCTGAGGTTGCTCACCGAAGCTAGTGAGTACTTCAATCACTCGCTGATATCTTATCAATGAGTCTTCAACACTTAGCCTAATTTCTGTTTAAATCTAGACAAAGACAATTGGGCACTCAATTGGCCCAATAATCTCCCCTTATTTAAATATAAATTATCTAAATCTACATTATTGCGAGTACACAGCTTCTTCTTACATATAATTTTAATAGGGAAATTAACAAAAGAATTCATTAATTAATACATTACAAAGATTATAAAAATCTCATACTGAGAATATCAATAACACACAACAATGAAGTATTCGGCTAGGATTCTAGGAAGAGAGATGGAAGGCTTTTCTAGAGAGAGAAACAATGTAATATTAGATTATAAGAAAAATCAACACCCTCTCCATGGAAGGAAAGGGTTTATATACTTCTTACAACCATGGTTGGGGCGTGTGACCCATTGATAGTCCATGGGTCAGCCCGTTTCCTTTCTTAACTTAATAAAACATTTACTATTAGCTATGACTTAATATATTGGAAGTGACCAAGACTTTTCTATATTTCTAACAATCTCTCCCTAAGGGAGGTCACTCTAATTCATAATGATCATAATCTTAGCATTCTATGATTGAATTCATTCTTGCTCGTAGTCTTTATCTTTATCTTGTGAAATCTTTTGTGATCTTTAGACTTTAGGCTTGAGCTTGTTCCTTTAACTTGACTTACATGTGATCTTGAGCTTCTTTGAGATAATCATCCATACATCATCTCTTATCATCTTCTTGTAATCTTTTTCCTTCTTGTGATCTTGTGACCTTCGGACCAACATGCTCATACCTTTCTTCATCTTGAAAGCTTGTATAATCATCTTTCTTGAAATTCTTTAACTATAACACTTCGTGACTTCAAGGAAGACGTAGAGTATCAGAGTAGCAGAAGTCTTTTGAAACATGTATTTGAGCTTTTCATAATGTCTTTACATATGTTGGTTGAGTATGAGCATTTGGCTATGGACCTGACTCGTCTTGAACTACCTGCTACGACCGTCAGAAAAACCTGCATTTTAGGTTAGTAATAAACAACATATATGGACGAAAGTGTCTTTGTCACTTAGTTGAATACGGTTGCAATAACCACGGTTCCCCGTTAATCAGTATAAATACTGCTTGTGATCAGGTAGAATCCTTGATAGGGTTTCGTAGCTGCACTAGCCGTTCTCGCTACTAGAGCGTCTCAAAGCAGACAACACGGTAAGAGTGAATCGGTAAGTTACTATCTTCCTGATAGAGTCGTCAATTCGTGTTCAACCTTCTCATGCCCAGGTACCCTTGTGAGGCTGTGCATGGACATGAGATCGACCTCTTAAAACACTAAAGTTCTTAGAGATCTAAGAAAATTGGTTTGGAAATTAATCGATGTGTCAATAATAAAGTGTTTTGTAACACATCGAGAGTTTTGCTAATTCAAAAATCTGTCAACCGTCAATTCATAAGCTGGATCAAATCGATATCCAGTGTCACAAGTTTGATCCATGTAGGATCTCACAAGTCACCTACCGCAAAGCTTGTTTGATGTTGGCTCTGGAAGGATTTCCATCATCATTGTGAATACTTAAGTATCACTCTGATGTTCTGGCAATATCACAAGGATAATGCGTAGGACTCTTAAAATATTACTTGTTTTCACAGTGTATGAATAACAAATATATTAGAGTAGTGTCCTATTGAGATGTATTGATGATCTCTTATTAGCTCTAGACTCGATAGTATATTTTGGTTTTATTAATCGGAGGCTAGAGCAGACTGCCACCTTTTCAATACCAACTAACTCGGAGTGAGAAAGTCGATAGAAATGCGTTTATCTCTGTAAGAAATAAAACAAGAGTCTTTTGAGAGACCTTGAGTGGCTAGGGAGGGTTGTGCATTGCATCACTTGGTCCATGATGTCTATCTTCAATTCCAGACAACAACTTAGTGTTTCTGATAGCATATGTATTTGTCACACCCCGCCAAAGCGAAAACACGAGGTGCGACGTATTAATAAACATCACACAAGATGATAGATAAAAATACCATACATGTTAAATAAAAGTAAAGCTGTCCGAATTACAACAACTTCAAGAAATAAGTTTGAAAATACAAAAGACAACATAAATTGTTTTCCATCCGAACATGAATATTTTCTAAAAGACATGATTCTTGTAAATAAGTGGACATCTTGACAAGGATTGAAATGCAACCACTAAGTATCCATTTTAGGAATGTCACCTGAAAAACATGATAAAAACAGTCAACTATCGAAATAGTTGGTGAGCTCACAAAATTATGTACACAAAATAAAGCTTAAAAATGAGTAGATGTCCAAACATAGTTCCCAATTTAGTATCAAGTTGCCAAAACAAGCCGTGAATTCCAAACTGATTCAAATTTCCAAATATAATTCTCGTTACCCAAAGCAACGTAATATAAATCAATGTATATGTATGCTATAGTGTTTATGCGAGGTACTACTTAAACGCATTCAGCCTTCCGGTTCTGAGTTCCATTCACCTAGTGTAGCAACCCTACACTAAAATAAGTTGCAAGTTCGACAAGTGTCACAACACAAGTCTTATGTCCTAGTACTATGCACCCCGTTTATGGTGTGAGTGAGGATGGGCTAATCTCTTAATATCGCTATCCATATGTACTAACGTCTCAATCCTGTTGAGGGGGATATAATGAGCTAAAAGTAGTGGTGGGTTCCAAGCATACAACTACATACATATCAAGTTCAAGTTCAAGGTCAACACATTTTTCAAGTTCAGATCAAGTTCAAGTATGCTCGAAAGTTTAACAAAATAATGAAGTATGAGCATAGTAATTTAATAGACACATCATGCTTTCCACCCCAAAATCGTAAAAACGGTAAAAGAGGGGTTGTGAGAAACTCACCTTAAAAGTTAGAATGATAATAGGACTTCTCGGCAAACCACACTAAGTAGGCAACCCAAACGAATACGCAACCTTCTACTCGCAACCTATGGCAAGTAAATATACCTAATTAGATCCTATACGATATGCTTGGACAATAATAAAAGTTTCTGTCCAAGCTACTGCTCCAGGTCAAAATTCCATGTTTTAGGTGTATCCATGAATTTTCCTAAAATTTATCAAGGAATTATACCCGACCATTTATACCCGACTCCAAAAATGGAAAAATCTGGACATATAAAAGTATTTTAATGATCAGAGGGTCTAAATCAAGGTTATATGAGTTAGGCAATTGAGAGACTCTAAATAACCCTTACAAGTGTCTCCCATATCAGTTTCAAAGATAGATTCATCGTGGTTTATGATTTATGGTCATTTTAGTACAAGGGTTGAAAAGAGGTTTTCGGGCAGATTTGAAACCATTTTGCAACTTTCACAAAGCTTATATTTCTGGAACTAGACTCAAAGTACTTGATTTTATTCTCTGGAATCATGTCAAAACATTTATTTATCATCAACTTATGCTCAAATCAATATGACACAAAATAGAGTAGAGGGCTGATTGAAAATTCCTTTTGAGTAAACAAGTCAAACCACTAACCCATCATGCAAAAACGACCCAACCAACTCCCACAATCATATAATACAGGTCTTAACATCATTTTAATACAAAAATCTTAGTGGGTTCATGGATTAAAAGGGCTCTCTTATACAAAACTTACAAGAAGTGTCATATCTTTTTGAAAATCAAGACTTTAGGTCATTCTTCTTATATAGATCTTGTATCAAAACTAAGAACCAACAAACCAAAGTTTTTGTACATTATTATCACTCATTTAAGAGTGTTTAACCAAGAAAATAATTTATTTATAAAGAGATTACAAAAGAATGCATAAACATGCAAGAAAAGTCAAGAAAACCTCATTTTTTTTGAGTTTTGGTACAAGAGACATACAAGTCTACCATGATTTTTACCTTTGATATTGCTTGAAAATGATGGTGTTATGGTGATGTCTTGGTTGTAGGTCCAAAGTCTTGGATCTATTTAGCCTTTTGTAAGACAATAGCTAACTTGAATAAATCCAAATCAACTATATGAGAGACAATGACTATGAATACTATGTGCTAATGCGGAATCTTAACACAAGTACTAAGAAGAACACAATGTAAAAATTTGCTATTTGCTATTAATTTCTATTATAATTCTATTTCAATCTCTTTCTAAACATTGTGCCGTAGGGTTCCTTTTATACACCAAGGAAACCCTAATGGGATTTACAAATGTGTGAAAGGATAATGCATATCCTTTCCTAAGATATCTCTAAGATAACTATTACTATTTGAAACCAGTACTAACTATTGTACTGCCAGACTTAACTTAGTACTGGCAGACTTAACTATGTCTACCAGACTTAACTCTATAACTACCAGACTTAAGTCTGTTTACAATAATTCCTAACAATCCTCCCCTAACTTGATCTTCACTTGTGAACTTCAAGTTTCTTTGAGTATCTTCATTATGAGCTTCCTGAGGATTTTGTAAGCATTATCTTTGGAATTATTCTTGAACTGCAACATGATGATTTTCCTGTATAAACAGGTTCTTGACTTCTATCAGCAACTCTTGAAATCATCACTAAGGATATTTGCAGCATCAAATCTTTTAAACATCATGGCCAACACTTCACAGCTACATGTATGATCTCTTCAGCAACAAATAAGCAGCAACATTGAAAATTTAAATGGATTTGATGTCTCTTTACCAGTTAGCCATTAACTCTGGAGTAGCCAATGTTTGGTTTATTAACCATGGTACGATATTTTTGAGTGACCATAATTGATTGAAACCTCTTTATTGATATCATCAATTTCCTCTTCTGGAGGAGCAACATTTTACGTTCCTTCAAGAACAATATCCTCATGGATAATTGCATTTTCTGTTGCTTTTCTTTTTCTAGGATTTTTATCCTTAAAACCAACTGGTCTCCCACGCTTCAAGCGTGCTTTAGACTCTTGAGTTACTTTATCATCATATTTTACATTTGGTATTTCAACCCGAGCTGAAGCATTAACACAGTAGTATAAGAATTAAGACCACTCTTTAGTTATCTGTAATGCATCAGGTAACTGATTACAATTCTTGCATATGCATGACTCGAACCTAGCTCACTTGGTTTGTGCGAAAGTCAAGATACAATAATGAAGGTTCACTCCATGAGACATCTTTCTCATGGTTTTTCTTTTCTTCCCCAAGCGAAGGGAAAATTGCTCTTAAATGGCAATCAGCAAAACGTGCTGTGAAGACATCACCCTTTTAAGGGTTCAAGATACTTATTATATAAATATCGTTTCATATCCAACATATATCCCCAACCTTCTTTGAGGACCCATTTTTATCCGTTGGGGTGGTGCAATAGGAACATATACTGCACACCTAAAAATTCTAAGGTGGGATATGTTTGGTTCTTGGCCAAAAGTAAGTTGCATAGGGGATTACATATGGTTTAACACTTGGGTTCTTCGACAAAGATTCAGCATGCATAGATTACATGACCCTATATAGATACGGGGAGTTTTGTTCTCATTATTAGCGGTCTAGCTATTAGCTGTAGATGCTTAATCAATAATTTAGCTAAACCATTTTGCGTGTGTACATGAGCACATGTATGTTCAATACCATGCCCTACTGACATACACTAGTCATTAAATACTTGAGATGTAAACTCACCAGCATTATCAATCCTCACACGTTTAACAGTGTAATCTAGAAAATGTGCTCTCAATTTTATAATTTGAGCAAGGAATTTTGCAAAGGCAGCATTACGAGTTGATAACAGTGATACATGAGACCATCTACTTGATGCGTATATTAGGAGCCATAGAAATATCTAAATGGTTACACATGGTGGATGTAAGCGTCCAAAAATAATACACCTTGAATTCTTTTTAAAAATACAAGCGATTCCTTTTCATGTTGAATGGCATGGCCTTGGCAATTACATCCAAGAGAACAGGATGAACATGGAGCCATTTAATCCATTAAAAAAATAAAAAATAAAAAAAAGATAAAAAAGAGTTTCATATCCTTCAATTGGATGTCCATGTGTTTCTTTCAATTAACCTTTTCATCAATTGTTGATACCTGGATGACCCAGACCAGGTTCATGCACAACTGACTATAACAGGATCACAAGATTTTTCTTTAATCACCATATGTGATTCTGCCATACTTAAATGTGTATAATGCAATCCTGAAATGAGCATTGCATATTTTTCAGTATAATGTTTTTATAATGATATGCAAATATTTTCTCTTTTCAATTATTGTAAGTTAAGTGTCGATAACCATTAAGAATATGTCACCAAACTCAAAAAGTTTTTTACTCGACTCTGGGGAAAATATAACATGTTTATCAAAAACTTTATGCCATTGGTAGTATAAAATTAAGCTTTTCTATCCTTCTATAAAATCCATAGGAACTGAAAATGTACTTAATGTTCCTTTGGTTGGTCTGATTCCGAAAAATATTTTGTAGACTTATGAGGATTGTGTGTGTCACACCGCCTATTTCCCCCCCTCTAAAACACATGTCCCCACCCCCACCCCCCCCCCCTCCAACTTTTTGTTGATGTTTGTGGTTTCCTTGAAATTCATTTACCATTGAAATTCATTTTACATCAAACAAAAATTTAGAGCGTATGTATTAGAAAAATAACTAGAAGTTCATATTATTTAAAAATTATTTTACATGATAATGAAATCCTAGTTACCGAATGAAAAACACACTTGCAAGAAAAGGAAAAACATGAAAGCAAAAGACATAATTATGATAATTCAGCATAGTTCATCTTAGATTTCCAGATCACTGAAAAAATCTTGAGTGTTCAATTCAGTGTCACCACTCAAGAAGTCTGAGGTATCTAGGTCATTGTTTTCAAAATCAACTTGGTCCACAAGATTGACCTCTCCATCTTTCTCTTTGAGAGATGCTTGATACAACTCACAGAGGTGATGGGCTGTTCGATAAGACTTTGCCCAGTGGTTTGAGCTACCACATCTAAAGCAAGAACCATCATTGTTTTGCGATGGGTCAGATTCATCATTATGCTTGCGCTTGCCCATATTTTTTGCCTTATTGTTTCGTGGAGCATTTTTGTTGGTTCTTTGACCACTACCACGGGTGAATCCACGACCATGAGTAT